>VZTV01051294.1:0-18206 GCA_013400875.1 Anhinga rufa
AAAAAAAAAAAGAAATACAGAGAGAATGTAGCAGGCATTTAAGGGGAAATAGGAAATTCAGAAGAAGTTGTGCCTGCCTGAGCTAGAGCTCAAGAGATGCAAGGTTTCCAGAGACAAAATATGAATTTTACACTCCATTTTGCAATAGATATTTTCCTTTTGAGATGCAGAGCTCTGAAATATCTTGTTAAAAACACGGAGGAAACAAACTTAACTTCAGAGGACAGTCATTGATGGTTTTTCTCCCAACATTTTCTGAGCGGGGAGCTGCAGGAGAAGAGCCAGGCTGGCAGCCCCACCAAGAAAAGATGTAGCAGGAGATGAGACTCTTGGCCATCTGTGTGGGGAATAGGGGCATGCCTTGATACCTCAGCTATGCCTGCTTAGCCCAGCTTGGGCCTCAAGACCCTGGCTTTGCCTCTGCCCCTGGACATGCCTGGCAACATTCATACAATGGCCACCACAGTTGGACTCTGTGTCTTTAGCCCTAGGCTAAGTGCGGGAACATGGTAAAACAGAGTAGACACACTGTAGTTTGCATCCTCCTGAAGAAAGAGTCCAATATTTGACTACTCAAATACTGCCTACCTATGCTGCAGAATAAAGAAGAAAATACATCCTGCATTTATAGTTTAACTGCTATGTAAACATAACCTAAAATCCTCAGGTAACCTACTAGCATACTGACAATCCTGACTGCCTACACCTATTTATCTGAACTGTTTTGTAAGTGCAGCAGAGCTCTGAGCTACCATCTGTCTGTCAGGGTATGGCCAGAGCTCTAAGTGCTGTGTAGGCTGGTGTAAATTATCTCAGGAAGCAGTGTAACTGCAAAATCAGAGCTGCTTAAAAAAAAATAAAATCAGAAGGATGCTCATATTTATTGTGCATTCCTTTCTACCTTGCCCTTTCTGATATTGCCTGAGCATGTTGGTGACACTAGCTTGATCCCACTTGTCAATTTGTAACATAAATTACCTTTCAGGGCAGTGTAACTCTATTTTTGCTCTGAAGGCTTCTATTTGGTGTCTTAAGTTGTGGGTTTAAGACTTCACCCTGTATGTCACTTGATGCATGCTGCTTTTCAAAGCTCTCAACTCCTTGTGACTCATCTAATATTTTCCAGCTGCTGATGCCAGAGGAAGAGATGTGACCCAACAGCTGATGTCTTATACAAAGAAAGAGTATCCTGTTTGCACAGCAGTGTTTCAGATTTGTATTGCACGTGTCCAAAGTTAAACCCATGAATCCATCCAGAGAGATAATTGTGTTACTGGGAAATTTACTTTATGTAACTTAGAACAGATCCTGAAAGTTTCAAGTCACAGCAGTAGGGACTTCTTTCTTCCAAGACACATCCTCAAGATGAAAGTGCTGAGCAGGATTTTTGTGCATTTTTTCAGGTATTCTCAGGTGGGTTTTGCAGTCTCGAGTCTGCAGTTCATCTCAACAGACTCCCACTAACAAATATAAGAATCCAGAAAGCTCTTTGTGCCATGATTTCTCCTTTCAACACCTCATCTTCCTAAAAGCTGCATTTCTTAGCTGGAAATTTCAATATGTTTTAAGCTCCTGTTAAAATTCTCTGTAGCCAGCCACTCAAGACTTACCATTGACCATCTAACTTTCTACATCAAAACTACTGGAAGCAAGTCCTAGAGGCTGCTAAGTTTAGTACTAGACTGCCACAGGTTTATGGCTATATCTAGATTTACTTTCCCACTGGTTATGCAACCAGTCACATCGCTGACTGAACTGACAGCTACACGACTGTTGCTAGAGTTAAGTGTGTTAGCAGGCTGTCAAATCAGCCTTGTCTCTGGAGGTTTTATTTCCCTGTGAGTCATTTTGGTTTGGTCACTTTTTCCTCACTACTGTTTGCTCAGAGGTGAGTTTCTGCCCATGAGTCAGTAGCACGATTGTAGAGTCCTGTCTGGTAAAGTCCCCCGAGAGGCTCAGGAGCCGTAATGCTTCCGGCACAGACTTCAGTCAGCCATTCAAAACCACCTGTACCCTCTCAGAAATTTGCAGTCCATTTGCTTTTTTTTTCCAAGCCCAGCAAATTCTCGATGTTTCCTCAGTAGCCCACCCAGGCTGGCAGTGCTCTTCACAGGAAGGTTGTATGAGGACAGGGCTGCATGGGGCAAAAACACTCTCCAAAAAAAGAAAGGGGAGAAGCATATAAAAGGATGCCTGAACATTGCCTTTGTAAATACACAGCACTAAGTTATCAGTAAGTTAACTGTAGCAGCAGGAAACATTTCTGTTGGATTCTGGAAAGCTAACCATGGCAGGAAACAGTTATGTAAAGTGCAAAATTGCTACTATTTAAAAGTGCACTTTGATCAACAAAGTGAGAAAAGATGTTTTTCATGCTTTTCACTCTGCAATAGAGCAATTTAAGCAATTTAAGAAAGTTCTTTTCAGTGGGGAGCCCCAAGCTAGCAGACTTGCAATTTGCTATAACAGGTAAGGCTCACAGCATTGCTGGATCACATATGAGGACAGAGGAAAAACAGAGCACTCTTCCCTGAGTTGCATTTGCTGCTTGTCCTTTTACTGAAGGATCTGAACATCTGTCATGGTCTAACCTGGCAGGCAGCTAAACACCACACAGCCGTTGCTCACTCCTGCAGTGGGATGGAGGAGAGAATCAGAAAAAAGGTAAAACTCATGGGTTGAGATACAGACAATTTAATAGGACAGAAAAGGAAGGAAAAATAATAACAATGAAAGAATATACAAAACAAGTGATGGACAATGCAATTGCTCACCACCTGCTGACTGATGCCCAGCCAGTTCCCAAGCAGCACCCATGCCCCCACAGCCTACTCCACCCAGTTTTTTGTTCAGCATGATGGAGTATGCCTTTGGCCAGTTTGGGTCAGCTGTCCTGGCTGTGTCCCCTCCCAGCTTCTTGTGCACCTCCAGCCTCCTTGCTGGCAGGACAGTATGAGAAGCTGAAAAGTCCTTGACTTAGTGTAAATACTTCTCAGCAACAACTAAACCATCAGCATGTTATCAACATTATTCTCATCCAAAATCCAAAACACAGCACTATACCAACTACTAGGAAGAATAACACTATCCCAATGAAAACCAGGACAACATCTAAAGTCAGAAGGGAGGAGCTAGGCACCAGCAAAGGGGTACACAACTGCTCCCTCCACCTCCCACCTTGCCAAAGCCCAATACTACAGCTCTCCACTTCTCCAGTTTCATCTGCCCAAAGGGTTACAGAGGAGCATGTCTTAGCAACAGAAGCCCATGTCTAACAGCTGTGTGAATCAAACAGCCCACCTACACCTCCCCAGTTGTATTTGATAATCCATGATAATACAGCATGCAATGCCTTGAGGTTGGGGAGAAGCTTTCTGAAGGGAAATGAGAGAACAGGGGTCACTCCAGTCCTTGGAAGCAAGATGGGCAAAGATCTGGAAGGTAGGAAATTACTCCTTGTGGTAGAAAAAAGGGTCCTTAATCAAATCACACAGCACCAAGAATGGTTCTTTTTCTATGATTAATGTTATCTATCCTAATTTCCAAGAATTTAGGTGGAAGGGGAATCCAGGAACACTCTGTGCCTAAATTACATGCCAAAGCACTAGGGATGTTGAAACAGTAAGCCACCTGTCTTATCTCATACAACTGTAAATCCTGAGCTATTCCACTAGAGTTACTAGGCTGGATAAACAAGACCAAAACCAGGTTCACAGGGTTGACCCAAATCTTTTGATACACTTGTGAAGCAGACATTTCAACTGACTGATTGACACCATGTAGTTCAGTTCTTGTAGTCTGGGTTTCGTCACTGACAGTGTTTCACAGACACACAGGCTTTGAGCGGAGGAGCAGGCAAGCTTCCCTCAGATGGGCTCTGCCTGCTCACATTGCCCCTGCCCTTCTCCCTTCCTTAGCTGCTAAATGGCAAACCTCAAGTTTTCCTTCCTTTGTGGGGGGTGTTTTGCTGCTACTGACCAGACATTAAAGATCTTCATGCATTTTAAGTGAGGCCACCACTCTAATCGTTAGCAGGTTTCCTTTATTATTGAGGTGAATGCACTGTGACATTCCCTTGTCAGAGACCGCACTGCTTTTCTGTGGAGAAACAACATGAACCACAGCTCATCTTCTGCTGGGACACTCTGGGACCTGTTCCTACTTATCCTCTAGTAAAACAAGTCTAAACCATGCTTAATCAGCTGTCAGGCAATTTTTGGATAGGCAATAATTTTGCATTGACTTAGGGATTATGGCCCAGGGGAAGGAGTCATAACACAGGTTCCCTGAAAACTCGTCTTTCCCCAACTGCTTTAATGAGCTTTGCACTGCTTTAATGTGCTTGATAGGCAAAGATGACCTGGGATTGGCATCAAGAACAGGTCTTTGTTCTGCTGGGCCAGAAGGAAGGCAAAAGAGGGACACAACTCTCTTCTCTTGTAGTAATTCCTGTCTGGATCCTGCTGCAAAGTCAATACCCCTTCATTTTACACTCCCACCTAAACATTTGTAATAGTATTTGTAAACACTAATCTCAGAAATGTGAACAGCAACTGAAGTGATGTAACACAATGAAAACAGATGACATCTTGTTTGCTGACAGTGCAGTAACATTATGTCCAGCAGCAGATAAGGTTCATTCCTACTTCTGAAAATCATGCAACTTTTTCTATTTATTTCAGACTGGTACATGTGAACCCATTTGAGAAAGCTGGGCTTTCTTGTTTCTTTGGGAATCATGTATGAAGCACTGAACTTGCTCCCATACACCCCATGATGAGATTGTCCCAATAAGCATAAACTCTCTCGATGCCTTTAAGTAACTGGATTTTCAATGACTGGTAGAATATTTACCTGTGTCCTTTTTTTTTTTCTGATTTGGAGAATTACATACTATTTTCTAGTTGACCTTAAAGCCTTAAACCCCAGAAAACACTAAGAAATACATTAGATTAACAATAAAATGCAAAACCAAGAAAAACATTTTCCCAGAGGCCTCACAGTGATAAAAAAACTATTAGGGATAGGCAGAGACATTAATTTAAGAAAAAATAATTTCAATACTCTAACTCATATAATAATAACATTCAATCATTTTTGACGCTACAATGAACATAGCTATCTGTACTCAGGGTGGTAGATACATCTGAGGCAAAATATGCTTCTAAAACAGGCCACGTTGTTACATTTTTTGTAGATAATTTTTACAATTAATATTCTTAAAGCAAAATACCAGAAGTAGAACAGTGAATATCACGCTCTCCTGCACTTTGGGAAACCCCCTCTGGGACAATGTAGACAGTGGGCCAGAATTTTGCTGTATTATAAATAACCAGATTTGGCCTGGCTCTCTTGTGGATTATGCAAGTTCAGCATGGAAGAGGAAAGCGGATTAAGGCCCTCATGTTGCCTATTTCTGAGCCAGCAGTTTGCTTTTACAATACAGGTAGGAGGCAAAGGATCAGGACTGGAATGACTGGTGTTTCTCTGGGAGTGGGCAGAAAAGTGAATGGCACTAGACACCTCCCAGTTCCCTATCCACTGCAGGCAATTCCTGTGCTATGGAACAGATCCTTTTTGACAATTTTGGATCTTATAAGGCACAAACTAGCATGCTGTACCCTCAGTATGCTAGTTTGTCAAAGCAATTCAAGGCCACAACTGGTGCATGTTATTTGTGCCTGAGAGAGGGTGACTTGTGAAGTGGCTCTGGGTAGCAATCAGCTTCTTACTGACAATAGTTTAGAGATGTGTATTTGTGGCTAATTGGGACTGCACTTCTCACTTTTGATTTGGCAGGCTTCAACTTGTACTGCCCCAAAGTACACCATTTCTATGCCAAGCCTGTGCCACAAACTGATGTTCTGATTTCATTCATATTCCAGAATGATTATGTAGATGCTACTGAAAAGAAAGCAAACAAAAAGGAAGGAGTCAGAGAAGCTACTTCATTCAATGTACTCAAAAGTCCCTTATCTTCTACTAGTTGCTAAAAATCTCTCTTTTTTTTCTTTTTCTTTTTCTTTTATTTTTTTTCTTTTTTTGTATGAAACAAAATTACATGTGTCACTGTCTTGGACCATGGCATTTGCAGGAGTATGCGCCTCATGTTGCCAATCTTAAGTCGTGTGTCCACTGCCATGCTATTTCTTGATGTATTGTTGTATTTCACAGCACTCATAAGAAGTAGAGAGAAAACCTAATAGTGAATGAGCTACATGTCCCAGCTTGATATCTGACCCGCACAGTGCCCTCTGAGCATTCACAAAAATTACTGAGTTTAATAAAAGCAAGCAGTTGTAAAACCAGAGTTAAAATCCCTGAGGGAGAAAGTTAATAGTCACACCAGAACAGCCTATTCCCCAGCACCAGCGTACCCATGCCGCCTGCTGCAGGGAAGCCAGGAGGACGCACAGCGCAGCCCAGGGACAGCAGGAGGCACGTCTAGTAACAGTTACAGATGTTGTAAGAGGTGGGTATGCTGAAGTCCTTCGAAGTCATAGTTCCTGATACCCCAGCAGAAAAAGTTGCATTTGAAAATGCAGCTTTAACTTTTCTGAGCCTCCTTTTTACAGATGTAAGTGGAGATAATACTGATTATTACGTTTTGTAGTATGAGAGGCTGTAGAGTTCTCTGGGGACAAGTTAAAAGTGTGCATTAAAAATAGCCCAAAGACCAGAGTGTGACACTAAAAAAAATGTGGGAAACTGGTCAAGTTCACTGATTTCTTATGCAAACTAAGGCAAGTCAACCTGTGTCAGATCTAAAAGAAAAAACAAAACAAAACAAAACAAAAAAAAAAGAGAAAAAAGCAATCATCTATAGGTTCCATGTTGGAATGTACTTTTTGGCACTCCAGATGTGTAACCCCCACCTCATCCTGCTTCCCCCTGCTTCATGGCCCATTTTTGCTACAGCTCCTCTATAAAACACTACCTTCATCCTTAACAGCAGTGCTGCAGGGACACCTTAGTGACCGTGAAACACTAAACGCATGGTGATCTGATTCATGTAAACATGAAAGATGCATGCAGTAGTTGCCATTAATTCCTTTCTACACGCTATTACTGCAGCAGTTCAAAAGACTGATTACTGATACTTCCTGTCTCTAAAATTATGAAATATCTGCTATAGCTAACAGTACTTGCCTCAGCCCACAGATTTTCCATGAATTATATTCCTTTATTCTAGTGGTAACATTTTCTAGTATCATCATTAGTTCTTCCTCCTCCCTGTATGTTCAGCCCTGACTTATTTATGAGGAACATCTACATGTTTGTTGTATCCATTTTGACTTTTGTTGATTTTGAGTCTACTCTTAATGTACCCTATTCCCTGACTACCTAAAGAGTTTAAGTATCTCACAGCTTTCCAAGATATCATTGGAAAAATTCTATTGTAACTTTTAGCAACAATAGTAACTGCTGGTAGTAAAAACTCAGAGTAATTACACTGACTACTGTAACCAAGTCTTTCTATGCCTTTGTTATTCTCCCTGGGTGAGTATAAGAGTCTATTCTTATTGCTAGCCCTGAGGCATGGGATTTGGCTGTTATTTTATCCTATGTCTAGTAATCTATTCCTTAAAATCAGTTGGATGGGCTGATCTTCCTCCAGAGTCAGCAATGCCTTGCAACAGAAGTTTCCAAATCCTGCTCTACGCTGCAGGGTATTGAGCAGAGGTCTGTACCTTAACCTGTGCAAGCTAAGTTTGTCTTAACCAATTAAATTAACTGATCACAAAAGTTCTAAGAAAATATACTGAAAGCTTGAAAGTTTGAAACTAAAGGATCTACTGATCTTACACAAACCATTTTTTAACAGCCAGCAAGGACTCATCAAGAACAAAATTGCATCCAACCAATCTCATTTTCTCTACAGTAAGGTAAAAGGCTTGTTAATAAACAATAGAAACAATAAATCTTGCTTTTCATTATGCTTTTGACTGGCTGATGTGATCTTTTTATAAGTAAACTAGGCAAACCAGGTCAGGATGAAGTACTGTTGGGAGGGAGCAAAATTGGAGAACCATACCAGAAAAGTGCTCAGCCGTTTACTACAAAAACACAGGCATAGATTAAGTCCTGCCTTGGGCTTTGTGCAAATCAACATTTTCAGTAACTAGGATATTGAACTAGGAAGTAACTCTGTTGAATTTTAGGCACTGAGATAGAGGTACAGGCAGTGGCCCTGGTGAACATCATGAACATGTTAACAAATTGGTCTTTTTTCTTTTTAAGCAGGTGTTCAATAAGAAGAAGGTACTACCTGGAGATGATGTCACCTAATGCTCAGACAGATACCTGAACTTTTGGGTAGTACTTCTGTAGAAAAGGATCTGGGGGGGTCATAGTGGATCTGAAGCTAGCAGGGGTTAATCTGCTGCTGTTGCTAGAAAAGCAAACACTGTACTGGAATACATAAACAGAGGCATAACCTGCAGGGCTCATAAAGTACTCATTCCACTCCAGTCAGCATTTGCAAAACCTCGGCCAAACCACTGTATCCAGTTTTGGGCAAGGCACCTCCTGCGAGATGGGGAGAAGCTGGAGGGAGGACAGAAGAGAACAGTGAGAATAGCCAGAAGTCTAGAAAATATGCTCAGCAAGGAAAGACTGCAAGAAGTAGGACTGTTTATTTAACATGAGGGGAACATGACAACACTCCTGAAGTATACAAAAGGCAGCTGCAAAGGGGCAGGGGAAAATCTTATTTCCTGGTCCATGACAGTTAGGGCAGGAAACAAAGTGCCTAAATCCTGGTGGGGGCTCTAGGTTTGATGTTAGGAGGTGTCTTTTAACAGTTCAGCTATTGCTGCAGGACATCTTGGAAAATCTCAGATACACTCAAGAAAAATTGCATAAATTTCTCTCATCAGTATCACAGCCATGCAGGCAGTTCATTCTGCTGCAGAAGGCTGAACCTCTTGGGAGACCTTTCCAGACTAGTAATTACCAATAACATTCATTTCATGTAGAGTAAACAAAAGAAAAGGGAACAGCAGATGAAAGATAGGTGCAAGATTTTAGACCCCACTGCTAAATAAATAAAGGGAGGGATGAGATTTCTCAGGCCTCCATTCCACTTCACAGTAATGTAAAAAGTACTTAATGAGAAACATAGAATGGATGAATAATTAATGATCCAAAGCTTTTGGTATTAGTGTACCCTGGTTCTGGCTGCTCTAACTCCTGGGATCGTCATGTCTATCCCATCACCACTGCACCTTCCTGGTGTCAGTGGCCAGAAAAGGAAGACATTGGTCAGCTCAGTTAAGTTCAGGACACCATTCAGAAAGGGGAGCATGGCCTGCATACCTTTCTTCCACAAGCACTTCTGCATCCTTTCCTTGGGCAGCACAGCCCTGCTATTAAGAACCAGCTAGCCCCAGTTAGCAAGCCACATCTTCCATGCTTGCTCTGAGCAGAAGAAATATCAAACATCAGGCTCAGCAAGCAGAACAGCAGAAAATGCCTGCCATGGTGCAGTGGCTCTGTGCCTGATTCAAGCTGGCAAATGCCTGTCCAAGGTGCTTGGCAGGGAGGGCACATGCTGGTCACAGGAGTATGGCCAAAGGGGAGATCTGCAAGGCTGCTCCAGAGGTGATAGTGGTGCCTGTCCAGACCCTGGCAGCAGCATCCTAGCCCCCCACAAAGGTGGCCCCTCCAAGCCCCACTCCCTCTTGTCTCTCACTGCAAAACAGGTCTTTTGCAGACTGGCCGGTGACCACAGAAGCAGCTGCAAGCAGTGCCGTGGGCCATGCACAGAGCCTGGGGGGAATTAGTGGGACTAGTGAGACTGTATGCTGAGTTGAGTTTCTCTAGCATCAACCTCACTAGTGTGTTGGCAATGGGTTGAGAAGCCGTGGGTCGTCTTGTCCACTCTTAATGTATGTGTACTTTACTGTTGCTGACCAGGCATAATCACAAGATCTCTAAGAATAGCTGCCCAACACATCTTAACTGAGTTTTCACTTCAAATGGGAAATTTTAGTTATTTTTAATAATATCTGAAAGAACAAGACTTCATAGGGTTTTTTTCCCCTTATAGCAATCTCTTTCTACCTAAATGGAAAAAAAAAAAACAAAACAAAAACCCAAAACCAAACAGGAATGCCCTACTATGGTAATGAACCAAAGGCTTCAATGCTTTATACTTCAAATATTTTTATTCTTTTCTTTCTCTTTTTGTACCCTATTTAAAACATTTAATGTATTTTTAAGTGCATTGGTTTCCATGAGTATAAGCAGACTAGTATATAAAGCTCTGAACCATGACTGTTTGCTTGTCACACTGTGCTGGGGCTGTACTAAAACTAATAGTTTCATGGCTGCATGTAACCTAATTACAGCATCAGAAGAAGCAGTCACAGCCTGCAGGCTCTGGCTTGCTGACCCTACAGTTTAACTGAAGGTAGGATGCACTAACTAGCAAATGTGAGGAGGAAGACAATTAGTAAGTGAAACACAACTGACATGATCAAACTTGATACATCCAGTTTCTATTACCTCTATAACCTATGGTATTTATGTTGTTTCAATGATGATTTTAATTTTTCACTTTAGCTCACTGCCTTAAGAAAACAATTAATTAAAAATAAGGAGTTTGGTTTCTTTTAAGACACCTGCTCAGATAATAAACGAGTTTTCCCCCTCAAAGTGTCTGACTGATGTGCTGCCAAGAAGTGCAGGCAGTTCCCCACGTTCGCCCTTCAGCCAGGACCAGGTGCTGTTTCCTGCACATGCAAGAGAGACGAGCATGGACCAAACTGCAGCTCATGGGGCTGGGCTGAGCATGGCCCCAGCTGCCCTGAGGAGTTACCTGCTCCAGGTCCCCTCTGCTCTACCTTGCCAGCCACTGCTACTTCCAGGGGCTTACAGAGGTACCCTGCAGAAGCCACATTTTGGCTTGGCATGCTTTGGTTGGAGCTCTTATCTACTTGACTATTACAATAACCTTCACCTTTCCAAATTCCACCAGGTAGTACAGGCTACTATACAGACACAAACCACTTGACATGCTGCCTATAGCTGTGTTCCCTTTGAAGAAGAGACATGGGAGCAGATCTATATCTGCATGCCTGCTCCTAACTCATACAACATGACACTTAACAGACTAATGACAGAATCACAGAATCACAGAACAGTAGGGGTTGGAAGGGACCTCTGGAGATCATCTCGTCCAACCCCCCTGTGTGAACAGGCACACCCAGAGCAGGGGGCACAGGACCGCGTCCAGGCGTGGTTTGAATGTCTCCAGGGAAGGAGACTCCACAGCCTCTCTGGGCAGCCTGTGCCGCTGCTCTGGCACCCTCACAGGAAAGAAGTTTTTCCTCATATTTAAGTGGAACTTCTTGTGTTCCAACTTGTGCCCATTGCCCCTTGTCCAGTTGTCAGGTGTCACTGAAAAGAGTCCAGTCCCATCTTCTTGACACCCGCCCTTCAGATATTTATAAGCATTGATGAGATCCCCCCTCAGTCTTCTCTTCTCCAGGCTGAACAAACCCAGGTCTCTCAGCCTTTCCTCATCAGGGAGATGCTCCAGTCCCCTGATCATCTTTGTGGCTCTCCGCTGGACTTGCTCCAGCAGCTCCCTGTCCTTCTTGAACTGGGGAGCCCAGAACTGGACACAGCACTCCAAATGTGGCCTCACCAGGGCAGAGCAGAGGGGCAGGATGACCTCCCTCGACCTGCTGGCCACACTCCTTTTAATGCAGCCCAGGATACCATTGGCCTTCTTGGCCACGAGGGCACAGTGCTGGCTCAGGGTCACTTGCTGCCCACCAGCACTCCCAGGGCCTTCTCAGCAGAGCTGCTTTCCAGCAGGTCAGCCCCCAACCTGTACTGGTGCCTGGGGCTGTTCCTCCCCAACTGGTAGCATTCAAACTGCCTCATGGTTTGTCACAGCACATGTAACCACCAGGAAAACTGTCTGTCCAAAAGTAAATTTTACTTTTGTGTTAGCATTCAGGTGACCCCTCAGAAGTATGTTTGTAACATCTGCATTCTACCCATTGACTCTGGCACATCAGCTACTGAATACCATCTTATCATCAGGAGGGTTATATTAATATTAATTCACATACCTTTAAAAGACAATAATTCATTATGCATATCACTGAATATAGACGTGTAATCTGTTTCTGGGAATCTTTCTTACTTAATCCTGAAGACTGGTCTCCTAATATGTTTGAGGGGTCAGTCACTACAAAATGATAGACAGATGTGAAATTGTACATTCAGTCTTGAAATAAAAAATATTCTTTATCCTAGTGAAGAAAAAAAGGAAATTTTTTTTCAGACTTTCCACAAGGAAAATTTAACATGAAGAATTATTTGGTTTTTATTTTATATGAAAGCAATTTATGCCAATTGCTTAGCTTTTCCTTGTTTTGTGACTTTTAAAGCAGTTAGAATACTTTGTGTGGTTTTCCTCATTTTAAAGACAACCCAGCTATTACTAAACTTCATTAAAGAAAGCTTTGTAAGTATTCTTCTTCAGAGATGAAGCCAAGATTTAGGAAACGTTTACAGAGCTGGCTTTCATGTAGATAAGAAGACCACCATCAAACAGTGTCTCTTTAAATTTTAACTTTGCTTTATGAGTTCAGTTACTTTTGCTACTGGAGATAAAAGGGAAGACCTAATGTGGAAGAAAAATTTTCTTCCTACCTGCCTGCTTTTTCCACAGTTATCAAATGCATCTGATTCTAGTCACTCTAAGACACAGTGCACTCAACTAATTAGGCCTCAGATCTAATTTATTAACATCAAACTAAACCTACCAGCTTCTACTGCAATGTGAATGAATTGCTAAAAAGCAATTTAAAATTATGAAGGGAATTATCCAGATTCTCATACAGTTCATCTTTATGAATGCTCCAATAGCTTTAAGGTATTTTATCAGAACAGTCTGGAATACAAAATAATATAACAGAAACTTTCCATCCAGTATTTCCTTTGCAATATATAGTAATCACTATATTTGTCTTTAGTACAGTTCTTTGAGTTAAATCTGAACTGACAAGACCCAAGTGAATGTCTGACTGGTTTCCTTCACCTGCAGATTTGGTCACTTTATACAATGATGTAGCCAACCGCAAATGCTACCAGCTGTTTAGAATCCCTGAACTCCACATTTACCCAGCAATTATACCCAAATTACAGCAAAGGACAAAACAAGTTTTATTTCCACTTCTGCAGTCAAGAGATTATGTGCCTTCCCCCCCACCCCCCCAACATTTTGTTCAATGCTGGTTTTGTTCTAGAGAATAGTGTAAAGATTAAAAGACTGCAACAGAGAAATTCAAGGGAGCAAATGAGCAAGGTATGGAGGAAGCAGACTCATCTTGATTTTCTAACAGGTTTTTCTTTAAATTTGGCATGCTGCTCTTCATAGGACTATAATTACCCTAGTGTTTCAAGGTATTTCAGATTAGATATGCAATTGTGCAGCTAGATGTCAAAGCCAAAGTTCAACTATAATGGATGTTACTTGCTGCAGATTAGTTCTTGCTCCCTAGTTATGTTTGTGGGAGTAGAAGTCATTGTTTCTCTGGAAATCCTTTATGAAATCATACTGGTTCAGGGCTACATTTGTGGCAGCTCGTAAGTAAAAACAGGAGAGGACTACTCTGGGATATTACATGAAATTATTTCTTAAAGATATTATTCATATGGAATACTTATACTATTAAAGTAACAAATAAATGAGAGCATCATTGAGTCAGCATGTGAAAGTGGGGACGAAGCACAATTTCTGAAAGGGGTAATAATGCTGATCTAGCTTCACAGGAGCACTGCTGTGTTTTATGTTTATCTCATGCAAAGAAAATCACAGATCCTAAAGGTCACCATTACCCAAGGACAATCTGCAGACCCTCAGATTTTGACTGAGCATATTTTCAATATTGGTCTGGCATAAAGATACTAAGAGCAAAACTGGGACATTTCAAATGAAATAAAAATCTTGAAACTGATGAATTCAGCTCACTCAGAGGGCTTTTTCTCTGTAGTGTTCAGCTAGGAAGCCACTTGTGTTTCATACAAAGAGTCTCCTCTCTCTGTTTTTAGCCAGTTGACCCTTTTTAGAAGCTTTGCAGTTAACATTTGTGAATTTATAAGCAAATGCGTAATTTCTAACTAAATTGTTGTTGCTTAAAAACACAAAGTGAAAGTTATGGTAAAGAAGCCATGAATTCTGATATATATAAATGAAAACCCCTAACATTTATGTTTCCCAGCAATGTTTTTTGTTGTTTTGGTTTTGGTTTTGGTTTTAATTTAAAGCTACTGCCAAATTTGACCACCTTCTGCAAATCATTTTGGGTCTGCTGAGAACTGAGGGGGAATAGGAAAGAGGGAAATTTGTCCAGTCCTGCAATGATCTGTTTCTCAAAACTTGCCTCTGGGGAGCTTCTGAACCAAGGCCATAACATATGGCATGTATGACAATTTATCAGATTTTGTTGTTCACAGGGCCTGGCTTGCATATTTCACAAAACAGTCATTTTCCCAGAACTTGGTCTGCACCAAAGTAATTTTTTTATTTTTAACTGAGTATCTGTGCTACACATTGCCTTCCTATTTGTGCTTGTTCACATCTTCTCTGCATTGCTATTAGCAATGACAGTTCTAAGAGGACAGGAGAGACCACCTCCAGCTGAGTGGTATATATGTGGTGATACTTTTCTAATTGATAGGAGCTACAGGTTTATTGCCTGCTAATGACATAATTGGGAGTTAATATAGCAACGTGAGCTTTTGTCCAGAACTTTAGGCAGTTTACTGACTGCCTCTCCAGATTGAGTTCACAGAAAGGTAGAGGCTACTTTGAACTTCTACCATGAGTAAACGTAATGTGAAATTATTGGGACAACCTCAGAACTGCAGCACTGTAGTCTGTTGCACTGTGATGATGTAGGAAAGCAGTTAGTGTGCAAGCACACAGTATGTTTTAAAAGCCAAAAAATGAACCATATCAAAAAGTTAATTTTTGCCAGAATACTCAAAAGTACAAGTCAGTACTTTTCTAATTATTATCTTTCAGTTTTCAATCCAAATCACAGCACTTCTTAAGCTAAAATTTCAATTAGTTTTTAGACATTTTGCCAAAACCCAAGAATACCACAATATCCACACATCATTGTATGGTTTCTCCTCCACCCACAAATCTTCTAATTCTATGCCAAACAAAAATAGTGCATTAGACAAACCCTAACCTTAAAAAAGAAAATAAACCAGAAATACTGTATATACCCTAGTACTTTTCTTCCGTATTTCAATTGCTTCTTTTTCTCTACAGCAGGACCATTACTCTCTGAATCAGATACTTCTCTAGCAATTCAATTAATTATAATTCGCTGGACTGAAACTGCACTGTTCTGTGTAATGTACAAATATGTGGGGCAGGAAGCAGCAAGCAAGGAACAAATCCAAAGGTCAGATAAGGCAGGAATAAAAGTGCAAAGAAAGGGGGATATTTGTCTTCCATCAAATGTGCTAGTGGGAAAGCAAGCAGCACTCTGTTCCCTTACCTTTGCTGGGATTATTCATGTGCATAAATGCATACATGTATTCATGTTCTGGCGGGCTGAGATTTTTAGGAGTAGACCAAAGAAACTGGGGGAGTGAGTGGAGGTTTGCAATTCTCATATTCATTCAAGTGAGTTGTTGCATCTGAGTTTATTCTGATTCAGTGCAGCAGTATCAGTCACTTCGCTGTGTGGGCAGGTTGGAGTGGAAAACGCATGCACACACATGCGTGCACACACTCACTCTGCTCTGTACAGTCCAAATTTACTTTACCTAGTGACATAGTAAAGACACTTTACACATGCAAAATGTGCTGAATAGTAAGACAAAAAGCAGCCCTCCTTATCTATTTAAGTTGAGGGGAGCCTGCTATGACTAAGTAGCAGTGGTGGCAATTCTTTCTTTTCTTCCTTTGTTTCCATTCTTCTAGGGGTTGTGACCATCTTTGACACCTCCCTGTTATCTCCTGTGTTTTTACCATATGTTTTTACACATGAGATACACATTATTTTTAATTTGTCACACCCTACAACCAGTTTCCCCAGCTTTCCAGGCTGCACTCCTTTAGTGACCAGTAACTGACCAGTTGTGATTTGTGCTTCTACTCCTGGCCTCCTGTCACCCCCTTGTGCCTGTATCCTCAGGGCCTCTACTATTATCTTCTATCACCTTTGGGTTATACTCTTGAGGACTCCTGCTACTGAGTAGGATCATCTAAAAGCTACATTATCAGAGACCTCATTTCAAACCCTTGCAAAATTCCTGCAGTTTGAAAATGGTGGAAGAATTTTGAAGACCATTCTAGAGTACATATTTCCCAAATGTAAATATGGATGTGCAGCAGGTACAGAGACCTGTATGCAGCACTGCCTTTCACTGTCTCCAGTAGGGTTTCTTTTGTGTGAGGAAGCATGCCTCCATCACACCAGTAGTCTTTAGCCAGGCCTCCATGAGAAGTAGGACACAACCTTCTTATGCAATAATAAATACTGTAAAACCCAGAACAAACTCTGCCTGACCTTCAACCACTTTCCAAGAAATAATTTAAGTATTTTCCAAAAAGGCAACAGTTATGTAGGGAGTTGTCCAGCTTGGCAAGTATATGAGAAAGAGATGCCAAAAGTCATTTGCTGGCCTCAAGAATATATAGTATCTACCTGCAAGTTTCCATTTAGTAAATGAGAGATAAGCATTAGACACTTTTCACATCATAAGAACAATGGATCTACATATATATCAGTCTCTCTAGTTCACCATATTTATTTTGCTTGTAATGTTAAACCATATGAACACCTTATGTAAGCACAGACATTTTGTTCTGACTTGCAACTCTGTGTCAAATGGTGAAAATTCCTCTACCAGCATCCATTAACATAACCTGAAATGAAAGATAAACGAAAGTCAGAGGTTTTGAACAATGGCACTGGGAGACTTACACCAGCTTTTGTCAGACGGCTAACAAGTTTGCCTAGCCACAGTGAGGAAGAAAAAGGTTTTGCCTTTTGTTTCTTTTTCAAACCTTCCTTAGTTATGCTGGGAAAAGAAAAGTAGATGCCGGNGAAAAGTAGATGACGGCAAAAGTATGTATTTTGAAGGCTACCAACCCCTTTTGCTCTCATGATGCTCCAAAGCAAGTATGCATGACTAATTCCAAGTTTTATTTGTTTTCAGGTCTTCTGATTTGGAGACAGCTACATTCCAAGCACTCTGCAAGCAGAAGACCCCAATGCTTCAGGGTGTCCTGGTTGATAATATTTTTCCAATGCCAAAATACCATGGACAGTTATGTAATCATTTATACTTTGTCTAAAAGTAGGAGAGAAAGTTTTTCTACCAGGAAGAAAAAGATTTCCCCCCCCCCCCCCCTAAAAACCAACTGGTCACAATGTGTTTAAGATGACTACAAGTGGTCTAAAGCACATGGAACTTATTTGTTTAAAATGCTCATTTGAAAATTAGGCCTGTTTCCACAACAATTTCTTAATCAGCCCTTGAAAAACTCCCTTGAATGTGCCAGACAATTATTGGTTGCTTCTTGTGGAGCAATTCAATTGAGCTACAAACTTGATGCACAACTGGCACAGTTTGAATCTGACAAAATACCAAACTAAAGAGAATAAGGGTTGAGTTCTGAAATGGCCCAAGTGCCCTGGCTGCAGTCCAGCAGAGCACTTACTTCTCATTTTCCATTTAAAATAACCAGTTCCACTGAGGACTGTTCACTTGGAGAAAGTCAGGTAATACAGCTGTGCTGTGCTGGCAAGGCATTTTTAATTTCTCTGCATGTGTGAATTTTCTTGCTTGGAAGCTATGTCTAGGAGCAATAGTGGATTTTGGTCTTCTGGATGGGAGATCAGACTGTCTGGTTGGAGCATAAGCTGCAGATGCTCAGAAAACCTGGGCAAACATCTTGTGTACACAAGCAGATCGAAACAGCACAACGGAAACTCCTGCATTTGTACTGAATGGACACTGCCCAAAGTGCCACACAGACAAGCTGTGACACAGCAAACCTTTCTTGTCTGGAGTTTCTGAATAGCAAATGCACACAGACTTCTGCCAGGAAATCAGAGAGCTAAAGCCACCATGAATGTGTAGATGGGATATGCTGCTGCCTGGCTTTTAATTATGTAATTTCTATTCACAGATGCAGAGCTGAGTATTCTATAGCT
>VZTV01051299.1:0-18164 GCA_013400875.1 Anhinga rufa
AATAAAAATAAAATTAAAAAATCACCTAGTAAGAACAATTAAAATATGTTAGATCTTGCAAACATATTCCTCTTCTTTCCCTGTCTGCCCATGCCCACATCACCTTT
Source organism: Anhinga rufa (assembly GCA_013400875.1). Lineage (NCBI taxonomy): Eukaryota > Metazoa > Chordata > Aves > Suliformes > Anhingidae > Anhinga > Anhinga rufa. Next base: position 108 of record VZTV01051299.1, read on the forward strand.
CTGGTCTTGCAATTACAGTGGGAGCGCTTTGAAGTAGGAACTTCTTTAAAGGTTTCACTCCGTGGTGCTTAAAACACAAAAAAACCCAGTCTGTGCCTACGGCCCACAGCCGTGCCCACATCTGAACTTCCAGGGTTGATCGCCATTAGGCTGAAGTCCCGGTGGCATTTAACCAGGCAGATCCATAACGCCAGCGCCGATGCCCCCAGCACGCTGGAGATACAGCCCTGCCGTGCTGCCGGCCCCGCTGTGCACGGGCAGGTTGCTGCCTGCCTCCCTGGCGCAGCTGCAGTGCTGTTGGGGAGGTCTGGGGTAAACCTCACGGCCAGAAATTAATGAAGGGCAGGGACCCACAGCATGTTTGCAGCTCTGGTGTGCCTGATGCTGGGGCCAGAGCAGCAGGATCACAGCTCTAGCTGCCTGCCTCACCCCTGACTGCCTCATAGTCCCAGCACTGAGGAAGCATGTAATAAAATGCTGAAAGGGCTATCATAGCTGCAAAATTTTTTCCTCCTTTAGCAAAGCACAGACCTTCCCACCAACAGCCCAAACATGCAGCTCTGACCCCCTCCCCTGCCCTCAAGGTGCACATCAGCTTCCAACTCTGCAGGGAGCTGAGCAGGGGGGATTGGGAGGGAGGTACAAGGGCAGCAGGCGATGCACACCCTGTGCTCCTTTGCCAGGTGGGACTTGCCAGCCCAGGCTTGGGGAGGCTTTCCTCCCACCATCGCCTCGCTTTGGGCACCAGGTGAGGATGGGGAGGGAAGCTGCCCTTGGACCCGCTCTACCAGCATCTCCGCTGAGATGGCGCTTTCGCCTGCCGAGCGTGATGACGGGTGGGTTTCCCCACACCTCTGCAAAAGTTGTTTTTGCAAAGGCTGCTTTTCTTAGCCCGGCATTTAAAAGCAGAAGTTATCAGGGCATAAATCATCCTGTGACTTGTTGCAAAGCCTGTGAGAAGAGATAAAGGCAAGACAGTTTGACAAACGGTTGGGAAAGGGAGGAGGAGGGAGAGGGCAAGGGGGGAGCATGAAGGAGGGAGCCACAGCACTGACCCTCCTCTAGATTACGTCATAGGTCAGCCCAAAGGATGCAAATAAGATTGAAAAGCTGTTTCGAAACTTTCTGAGGCTGGCTATGACTACACGTACCCGCTACAGAGCTGGGCGTAATAAATATCACGCTTACAGAAAGCATTACATCACGTAAAGGGAAAAGCCAGCAGATGAACTCACACCGTAAAACCTTGACTTGGTACCTAGCCAACCCCAAGCAGACAACCCCATTATTACAGAGCTGACCGAGCTCCCCACGTTGCTGCAGCTTCACCCTTGCACTCCTCTAGCACAGACAGCCATTCCCCGCTCCTGCTCTGTGCTCCCGCAGCCCCGCCGGTGGCCGTCTCAGGCACCCATAGCCGGCCACTGATGCAAAACAGCAACCCAAACATATAGCAGATTTTAAAAACATTCTCCTCTCCTTCCAGCATACTTTTCTCAGCGCAGCTTCAGTTTGTTTTTCTAATTTTCCTAGTGAATTTTTTGACCATTAAGAGCTCTGAATGACAGACTGAAATTTTAGGCGCAGTGGGTCTGATTCTTGTTTACGTTAAGGTTCTCTCATATCTGTTGGGAAGCACCAAGAGTCTTGAAGTGGATCTAAATTTTGTTTAGGACACTCCAAATGCTTTTTACAGCAAAAGGAGCGTTGAGAGTTAAGTCCGTGTCCAGCATCTCTCCGCTGAGTTTCCCAATAGCCAGTACAGGTGATGATGGTGGATATTGTGACAGGCTCAGATCCCAGCATCCCCCAAACCCCTCTTTCCATGGCCTTGGTAAGGATGAGAGGCACAGCAGCTCTTCCCGCTACCTGGCCCACCAGCCCAGCCTGTGAGCCTCGGCCCTGCCGCACGGCTGCAGGCACTGCAGCCCTCAGCCTGGTTCAGCCTCGACATCTTACGGTGCTGTGACATGGCTTTCTCCAGGGGTCTTCTGAGCGCAGATGAAATACTGGGATCAGGATGAGCCAAACTGGCCCACTGGGGCCTTTTCTCTCTAATATCTTCATTCTGTCAAAATTATACTTGATCGCGTTACGTTATTGTTGTTTCTAACTTTCACCTCTGCCTCAGCAATTCCATCTGGTAGGTCATATTCCTCTCTCTGATTGCTTTTTGGATAAAAACATGCTCACTGGGGCCTGCTTGGAATTAGTTTTTCTTTTTATTTCCACTAGATGCTTGGCTCAGCCCTATAGTTTCCCTGACTTAACACAGACGAGGTCAACCCACCTTTGCCTTTCTGGCACATGCATTTAAGTACTGATTCCCTTGTGCTACAATAACCCCGTTACATTTTTAACAGCCTCCAAGGGGGAGTCATTTACAGGGATTTGAACTGAAAAGTGCAAGTTTCGTATCATCCTCTTGCGTGTGCACTTGTGCAGATATTAAATCAGCAATGATAGGAGAAAAAAAATACTGTCTTGGCTATGTCCCCAGGACATTCTTCGAAGACTGATGATGTACATCTGCCTTAACTGTCTGGGTCTGGAATAATTAAAGACCACTCTTCCTTTCCTCCCATTAATTTCATTGAGTATTTGGAACTCTTTTTTATTTAGAATTTTATGCCTGCCTTGTAAGAACACCATCCCCAATAACCTCATTTCCACCTCTCATAATTACAGCAAGTTGACCACTAAGGTATAACCAGTGGCTGAAACACTACTGGCTACTGCACAGTTGCCATTCACATCCACTGGTGCTCTGTTATGTTACAACAGGGCGGAAGAAAAATATTTCCTATCTCTAAAAGACTGCTAAAAAGCCTCTTCGTAAGGTTATATCTCTAGCTTCGTCTGTATATGATCACAATATTCAAAGGTTTGGTGGCTTTCCCAAGCATGTGCTATGGGCAGGGCTGCAGTGCAAACTCTCCTCCAGTCTCAAAGATGACAGACTGGCTTGAGGGAAGGAGGACATGGGTAACCAACCAGTTAACCACCCAATCAACCAGCTGATGGGTGAACTACAGCTGCTAGTCCTAGTAGGCTTCTTAGAGCTCTTAAGATGGCAGAGGAAACAAAACAAAGCAGGAAGTGTTTTAAAGATGTTTTTAGCTAGCTAGCTGGTGTGTGGCAACCACACCTCATGGTGGCAGGCTCCAGGGAGCCAAAATTGTCACCTGTACGGAAGAGGGACCAACAGCTAGTGGGAACTGTGTAGCTCTGTGTCTTTCTCTGTGTAAGCTGAGGTCGAGCAATGGCCTGGCAAATTGTCTGGGTAGTAGGCTTGGACCTCAGCTGAGGAGGAAGGGTATTCTTGTGGAGATCTTAAAAAGACCCCTTTTCTGGTGGGAAACCTGAGAAAAGAGTGGTCTCCCTCTGATCTCTTCTGCTTCTTACCTTGCATTTCGTTCCTCCTTCCTTAGTCTTCTCTTCAGTGGATATTCCTATAGACACCACAGGGAAAAAGGTCTCTTTCTGACCGTGGTCCCAAAGGCCAGGAAGGAAGGAAGACTGATCCTCAAATAGAGACGCTGGCTTGGGGAAACAGCAATACACCCCTTCAAACATTTAAAACCTTCTATTCTAACTGAAAAATATTACCTCTTCCCCAGATAGGATGCCAGGTAAATGTAGATTTTTTTTCAAGCAATAACCTGAAAAATAGCAATCCCCAACCCATTTTTTATTTTGCCCAACTTCTGTTTCCTTGCTTGTACATGTCAATATTTACAAGCTCTACCACTTCTTGGATTATTTATTTTCCCTGGTCTATTTCACTCAGTGAAAAATCTCTCCAGCTTGGGACTTGACAGTTTGTTGCTGATATCCATCTTTATTAACTTCACCGCTGCAAAAATCCACCACCACCACCAACATATAGTTGTAAAAAAAAAACCCAAACAAACTCAGGATGATGCTTAAATCTGGTGGGGGAAAAAATTCTCCAAAAATAGCCAGTGGTTTTCAGCGACATACATTTTTGTACGGATGTCACTGAAAGGCACTTCTCCCTCCACTTCATTAGCAGTCAGTAAATTCACTGACAATCAGCAAGAGAGCTGCTGTCACCACACCTGAGGGGATGGCGGGGAGGGTCGCTCTTCTCTCCTCGCCTCCCTGCACCGCATTTTTTTCTGCTTAGGGGCAGGACCGAAAGGGCTCAGAGCTGCCAGGCTCCCTCTCGTCACCCCCAGTGAGCTCTGACACGCAGGAGCCTGACAGACAGCAACAATCTTTCCAGATCACTTTTAAATTTGGCCTTCGAAGGACAACGAACCGCATGCTTTTAAAACGTTCCCTTGTAATGTATAATGCAGGATGATGAAAAAAGTTTCTCCCTCTTCGTTAGATAGACCAGGGCCGAGGCATGCCTCCATTTCGCAGCTCACCACCACCACTACCACCAAAGGGCACATCAAGATAATCTGAAGTTCCCCAAGGTGTTTTAGCACTTCTCAGATGGAAATTCTTGCTCTCTAAGCGGAGCTGCCAGAACATCAGGCTGCGCCAGTGGGTCTCTTCCTCCTCAGCGCAACATCCGCCCGCTTGGCTCAAGTGGAGGGTTTGTTGGAGCCTCAGCGCCTTTGCACCAAAATGAATCTGAGCCCACCCCCATATTACATCTGCTGCTCAAAATGTGGGGGCAGAGACATCTTTAATCGATCTGGCTAGATCAAGCCCATCCCTTCACATTTTCCCTGTCCTGTGTTTTGAGAGTCAGAACATAAGCAAGACAGTCTGGCATGCACAGAGCCCTTCAGGCTGCCTCTTTTCATCTCTCTGTCCAGACTCTACAGAGTAATCTAAAAATAAACAAAGCCTCTAGCCCTGATAGTGGCAAAGATAACCTTCCCACCATGAACCACCTCCCAGCCACACAGGGGTGGGTGCAGCTCGGCAGACAGAGAAGTCAGGGGAGGTGATGGGGAGCTAGTTTCCATCTATGAACACCTGCTGTCACAAGCTCCTCAAGACCCGGTGGGTCACACTGCAGTGACTGGCCAAATCCATCGCGCCAACAAACACTGCACGTCGTGAAAGAGCAGCTTCAAATCGTTGAGCTGCCTTGATATGAACGGAGCCCAAAGACTTGTCTAATCCTAGTAGGAGAGATCCCCAGATCAACAGCAAGCCGGGAGGCTGTAAAACGCTCACAAAACCAGCACAGTAGTTCTCTCCCGAGGTTTGCTAGCACAGGTCAGCCTCAGCATTGTGAAAGCAAGCGCTTGTTTCCAAATGTGGGCACACCTGAGAAAGGGTTCGATTAAACCAGCTGGCATCACACTAAGTCTTAGCCAGGCTGTGGCCCTACTAAACAGGCAGAAGAGCTGGCACTGGTGGTTTGCTGCTCTGCTCACAAACCATCTCATTGGACACTACTGCTACCGTCAGCTTTTAGAGAATCGTGCTCTTTCACATTTTCTCTCTTGTCTACTTGCACCTATGCTTATTTAAAAGTAGCCACGTGCCTGGATAGAAAAAACCTTTTCTGTGAGCTCCTATATTATCCCTTCTTAGCAGCACTGTCTGCACTGTGAGAGACAGAAAGCCAAAGGGCCTGGCTTGCACCCCAGCAGCATGGGCTCATGCAGGCTGACAGGTCATAGCACAACGTATATGTTTCCAGTTTGGCAGACACTCACTCCAAAGGGGTTTCCAAATTTCCTCTCTAGCCTCCTGTGACAGCCTTGGATTAATTTTGTCTGGAACAGAACATTTATTGCCTTTGAGTCACTGTGGTTCACTTATCTGCTGTACATCTTGAACCCAAAGTTCAGGTGGTATTTAGCTATCACCCTTCTTATCAATTCACTGTGGGAATACCCTGTCGAGACCCCATTTCTTCCCAGTGACTGTGCATCACCTCTTATCTTTCTGACTTTCTCTTTCAGCTGCAGCAATCCTACCAGGGAGCCCTTTCGAAAGGATGACTGCGGTTGCGTTGGCTGTAGGAGGTTAACAGCATGGGTGGTGAGATTCACTGCACTCCTGTTGCTTCCTCTGAGCATTTCAGGCATGCTAAAGCCAAAATATCAACACAAGAACTTCCAAGTTTTTTAATGAGGTCAGCTTGATACCCAGGGGCCTGACTCTGCCCCGGTGGCTTTAGCTCTGGTTTACAGCCAAAGTTTAGAAAAATCTGTTTTCCAGTTCCCATTCGGATGCAGCTGAAATCCCACCAGCATGGTCCATCCTGGGAGCGGGCTGCATGTCCGCGCCCTGGGACCTGGCGCCGGCCCAGATGGCAGGAGCGCTGTGAGAGAGGCCACTCTCGCGCGGTTCTCATCACTGTAGGCAGAGGTTAGTTCGCATGATTTGGCATCTTCGGACCCAAGCCTAGGCAATTCAACTCAGACTTAAATCTGTTGCCTAAGCCCGACTTGGATCTAATTGTAAATGGCCCTGGACAGCCCTGGAGAGCGTGGGAGATTTTATCCTTTCCGCCTGAGAAAAGCTACTCCACACGCTGCGTTGTCAGGTAGCCCATATGTTTGATTATTTGCCTGCTCACTTCCTCAGTCCCTTTCTGATTAATTTCTTGATGGATAGTTACGTCTGGCTTCAGTGACAGGTCCTTCCCACCAGCAGCACTGTTTGGGGACACCCGTAAGCTGCTCTAGTGGGATGCCTGATTGCAGGAGGGGGAGGAAGGCAACGACCTGAAGCTCTTCCCGCTTCGAGGCTGCTGAAGACACTGAGGGGCTGCGGAGGAATTTTCCGCTGAGCTGGAAAGTGCCCCCACGCTTCAGCGCAGAGTCATCTCAGCGGCACGCACTACGCAGGGGGACTGGCTTTGAGTCAGAGCTGCGCAGAGCGGAGCAGCTGTGTGCTTTACGCAGCACTGTGCGTGCAAGCGTGAGTTTGCCTGAGGTCAGCGTTGCTCACAGCTGCGCACAGTCACGTCGCTCGCAAAAGCGGGGCGCCCGCGGTGGCTGAGGATGCAACGGGTTGTGGTAATTCATTATTTTAAATGAAGGGTTTATTTCGGGAGCTCAGTGTTTTATTTCCGATCCTTTATGACTCATTAAGTCAGGTGAGCCACCTCTATTATTTACTTATACTTTTATATTTCAAGGGCAGGTCCTAAATTGATATTTGTATCAGCTGAGCACCTTCTGAGGCCAAGCTGCCTCATCTATCTGCCTGCTTAGCTGGGGATTTATCTTACATTCATACCCATGCTATACAAGTGCCTCCTCGACAGTCAGTTAGAGCAGCAGGTTTTTAACAATTTGCTTCACAACCAGCATCTAGCTCCTGTGTTCTGCGCTTGTTAATAACTCTTGGTGTACTAATGGAAAAGAAAAGCACTTCCACACATCTCAGTTAGCATTTTTGTTTGAAAACGCAAATGGAAAAGAAAAAATTTGTAGGAAACTTGTGAAGCTCGGGCAGTGGAAATGTTGGCTTGTGGTAAAAAGAGACATTGTCCATACACAGAAAAGCTGAAAGAACAGAAAAAACTACTGATAAACATTTTTTTAAAAATCATAAGACTATGACAAAATGATGACTAAAAAAGGCCAGCTGACCCCTATTTCAACTTTCGCATCTCCTTTCCATGAAACCATTTGAGAGAAAAGAGAGGGTTTCAGAGATTATATCCCCTGCCCCCCACCCCCCCCTCAAAAGCACTTAATCAGAGATTTACAAACCAGTAAATCAAAGGAGACTGTGAAATTCCAGCCAGAGAAGCGAACAGCGAGATTAAGTGGATTAGTCTACTGTACAGGAATCCAAGGAATGCAGCCCGCATGTGCTTTTGTTGTGGATTACTCAGCAGCAACATTATGGTTTTACATCTCCCAGAAACATATGGGCATGTGCGCTTGTGCAAACCAACAAGAAATAGCAGTCCCTAACACGCCGCTTCGCTGAACTGGTTGTGCTGATTTCAGCAGATATGGCGTTTTCCAGAGAGAGGAGGAGAGCATCTGAACATTTTGCTGTATCAGTTGAAAATGAAGCAGGAAACAAGCTACTCAGACCAGAAACAGCATCCATTTAGTTCACACAGGCAAAGACATCTCCCTTTAACGATTAACCATCCACTTGTTAACAATCCAGTTAAATCCCTCAGTCTAGGCACTGCAAAACTTTAAGTTGGGACCTGATCGAAACTTGGTGGCTCAGGCTGATAACGGCTCTGGTTTTGTTTTAATCGGGTGTGGAATTATACACAACTTTATATCCTGTGCAGACTGTCGAAAGGGGGTGGACAGAAACATGGGAAGGAAGGAGTAAGTGATGGATAAATGAACAAACTATTACTGGCCAGAGTTAACAGTTTGTATTAGCAGTCAGTAATAAATTATTAATATAGCCCTAGGAGATATAAAGCCACTGACATGGTATCTCACGTTTGGCTCTAAATGGAACTCGAGATAACCTACTTTGAACAGTAATGTGTTCACAGTATGTGGGAATTAACTGCTTAATGTAATAAGTACTATTGAATTTCCCATCTCTGTACAGATAAAGGGCAACTGCCACCAAAAAACACAGTAATAACAGTAACCAAATGATAAAAAAAGCAAACAAACCTGCTTTTCATTATATCCTTAAAATGTTATAGGTTAAAATAATCTTAAAAGGGCTTAAAAAACAGCAATTAAATCTTTCCATTTCTGTTTTCCAAGACTGCAGCTGAGAAAACGAAAGAGGCCTAAGTGCCATACCGTGCTAGCCTTGCTAATAACTCTCTGTGAAAAATCTCATTAATTCAGTCTGGCTCTTCAGATCAGCCGCTAAGACCTTGTATTGTCAGTCATCCTCTGGCCTTTTCAGGATTTCCATAGCCTAACTAGCAGAGTCTCCATGGAAACCATGCAGTCATGCTTTGCACATCCCCAGAACTTTTTGTTCCTGACAAAGCTTGAAAAATCACATGCAGCATGGAGAGTTTAACACAGTGAACTAAACCCTGACCCACACTTATAAATGATAAACCCCAGCATACCAGCTTTATTATAAATTATTTCCTTACAAGATACTTAGCCAAGCTGGCAAAATGCTGAACCAGACAACATAGGAGGAACGCAGCTCCGGAGAGAGGAAACAAACAAACTGAAGTGAAACACAGAGTTTCAGGCTAGTTCTGCCTCCTTTGAAAGCACTGGAAGCACATAGGTACGGAAACAAGCAGAGAGCAGGAGAAGCATTTTGAAGTTGCCTTTCCCTGAAAATGGCATCCCCGCAGCCCTCCAAAGAAGAGTCAGCTGTCTCGTGACTGTGCGTCATGACGGTGCTGATTCACTTGTCTGACTGCGGATCCCGGCCGGCAGAGGCGGCAGGAGCGGGAGCCGGGTCTCTGGCCCTGTGGCTGCGTGGTGCCCCCAACACCCTGTCTGCACCGGGGATAGCCCTGGCCAAAGACCACCTGCCCACCCTCCGTCTGGGAGCAGGTGTTCAGGTCGATTAGCAAAACTGGTACCAAAGGCAGCAGCAGCACTGCCCTCAGAGTAAGATTCTCCAGCTTGCAAGTGCAAACCAGCAGGCTCGGAGTGTGCACATGCGTCTGCTGGAGGGTAGAAGGTAGGTGACCTGCTCAACAGCCTGGCTGCCTTTGCCCCAAGCCTGGTCGCTCCCCACTGGGCTCTGCCGGGCTGACTGGGGGCAGTGGTCACTGGTTACTCTGACCTTCCTCATCCCTGCTGATGCGTGGAGGGAGTACTCACACCAGCAGCATCACTGCCCAATATAAAGTATTGATTATAGCCAGCAGGGCATGGATGAGCAGCCAGTCACTGCCCCCAGAAACGAGTCCATGGAAAGCCCCACCACATGGCCAGCGCCTGGCTGTCACTTGTTCCTTGGCACTGCAAGAGCACCGTGGCATTTTTCCTCTCTCCTCCCAAGCAGTGCTGCCAGTCCATGCTCAAGGAAACAGTTACACCGAGATGCTTTGCACAGGAAGGCCAGCAAGAGTCAGAAAGGTCGTATGTAGAGAAGGAGTCTCTGCAGGCCAAACTTGCTTTGCCATAGTAAATTCTCAGCGCTGGTGCAGATGAGCAGACGCCCGCTCAGTGAAACGTCTGGGTTTGTGAGAAAAGAAGTGACTCATAGCTGAGGGTCATGCTGTAATCTGGGAGGAGTGCCAGGGGAGGGAGAGAGCTGCACTCAGCCTGATCTGTAGTGAGCTCACTCCTTACGTGGGGCGGAAGATGCAATCCACCGCAAGAGGATCAGAGAGCCCCGAGTGGGCTGAACCAGTCATTTGGGAGCTGGCAGCCACATGCTTCCACCCCTGAGTTGCAAATAAGGAGTTTAGGATTAGGAAGTCAGCCTCACACAGGACAGTTCAGGAGGTGTTTGGCACACGCAGTCCCTCCCTGGTGGGATGCAGGAAGTCAGAGTAGGCTTTGTTTCCGTGTGGTTCCCCCAGCGCATCACCACAACGGATGGAAAACATTTCCCCACCTTCTCCTTCCCCAGTGAGGAGTGGCGCATAATCAGCAGGAAGCCTTGTATCTCCGGGGCCTTTCAGAGGATAACCATAGGCATTGGAGCCTGCAGGGTGTGGGAGATGCAGGCCTGATAGATGTTGCCTGAGACCCTCTGGGGCTGGCTCTATACAAGCTAGCAGAATCACCTTACCGCTGCTGGTCTTCGACAAGCAGCATATGCTGGTGCTCTTTCTCAAAGCCATTCACCACCAACGCCAACCATCTGCCTCCTCACCACCCAAGCAGCTGCCGCTTGGCTGCAGAGCATGCGAGCGGCTAGGCTACCTGAACAGTGGAAACAGCAGGTCCTCACCCTCAGGTGGACATCCAGTCCCCCTTCCCTGGTGAAAACCTTGCTGTGCCCTGCACGCTATCGGCAAGGCCAGAGGAAGCAGATGGTGTTGGGCTGGAGCAAGAGCCCGAGTAGAATTACAGCCACCAATTGCAACAGCTTCAGTTTATTCATTTGCCCATGAGGACTGGGAGGACCAGACCTCAAAAGACATCCCTGGGAGATGATTTTATGCAAAAGCCTTGATCGCTGCTTGCTGTGCTGGATTAAAAGCAATAAAACATCTTCTTCGTATCTCTTGCTCTTCTCTCTTATTTTCTTCAGCTTTGCCTCTCTTTCAGCCAGGGCCGAGAGCCTCTGGCAGCCCAGAAGCCATGGCATCCTGAAGCACTGTCTTGAAGGCCCCAGAAATTAGAATGGCTGCTCACCTGCTGAATACAGTGTGGAATACAGCCTTCGCCAAAAGGGCAGATTTATTAAAATACAACAAGATGACCACGAGTGCCACTTCAAAACTCAGGAAGGTGCGGAGACGGGTAGAGAGCAGGATTTGTTGCCATAATCATCAAGGTGAAGCAGGTCCTGCTGAACAAGTGCTGGTGTCTTACCAGCTGTGCTTGGCTCCTGTCCCTTCTCCTGCTCCACCGGCTGTTGGGGCATCAATGAAGGTGACACCTGAGCTCAGTAAATACCTTCTGACTACATCCTGTTGTGGCAACAGATGATCCCCAACCCAGGGTGGAGCAAGCTCACATAGCCAAAGCTCTCTTCATCACATCAGCTCTTCCCAGTTTCCATGCTTTCTCTGCTATATATTACCCACCTCCTCTCTGCTGTAGTCCACCTCGAAGTGGAGTGAGACCCTCCTTCAGAAAGAATACCCAAAATGAGTTATAGTTTTCCCTTTCAGGCAGACAAACAACTTCCCTCTGCCATATCACTGGCCCCTCTCCCCTTGCCTGGTCCAGATCAGTGATGGTAGGTTTGACATAAAGGCTCCTGGGAGAGGGTGTTTTTCAAATGAACAGCTTTTTCTTTGCCATCAGCTCTGGGCAGAGTGGAGAAGCATGCTTATGGGCAATGGGAAGCTGTGCTGACACAGTCCCCAAAGACACAGTGGGAGGCAGATCAGCCACGGCTGACAACCCTGCTGCCTACTGCTCTGACTCTTCCCAGGCAACTCTTCCATGTGACGCTAGGACACCCATCTGTGCCACACCAGGTCTGCAAAAGTACCTCCAAGCCCAAAATAGGGGGTCCAAGCCTGTGTGCCCTGGCTCCACTGCTGCACAACATGTACAGACAAACTGAGGTCCTGAACAACAGACTATGGCGGGTCAGCAGAGATTCCCACCACCCGTGTCAGTGTCTGGGGATGACAATTCATCATCCTCAGCTGCAGCTCAGTAACTCTAAGGCACTAGCCAAGGGAAAGCCTGTGAGCTTTAAGCTACTGCACAAATTTAGAATAAGCAAGGACTACTCTTCTGCTTTGCTACTGCAACTGTATTTATCTTCCTGAAACTGCAGCCATACGGTTCTGGCTGAAATGTGGTTCTCAGCCTGGGGCATGGCTGTAGAGCGAGAGTCCTTTGCCTTGGTCAGAGCAAACGAGGCTGAGCAATGCAAAGAGACTTTGATCCCCGAGACGGGCCAGTCCGGGATGCTTCCTAGTCAGCAATGCTAAATCTGATTTTTGAGAGAGCGACTGAAGCTTGACAGCATACCACAAAAAAAAAAAAAAAAAGATAAAAACCCCAGGAAGGAGGCAGAGAAAGCACTGAATAAATCCAAGAGTTTGCTGCTCACCTAGTCTCAGCTTGCCCCTGCCCACTGCTTTCATCCCTTCAGGGGCACTTCCCACAAAAAGCCCCTGCCGTCATCCTCATACCACTCATCTGTGCTGGAAATGGTAAAACATATCCAAGCAAAGGGGATATTCAGCTGCAGGATCTCCTTCCAGAAGGCACCTGCCTGCTGTCCTGCAGTGCAGGGGAGATGCTGGCAGAGCGGAGCAGTCCCAGACTCATCACTGCTGCTCTCTGCTTCCTTCTGAGACCGTGCTCAGGCTCTGAACAGCCACAAATCCCACTGGTGTCTGGGCTGAGGCATTTGCACAGAAATAACGTGATAGATCACATCACTTCAAGCACTGACAATCCAAACCTGCTTTTTCTAGGAGGTCTTTTATTTTCATGCAGGTCCAGTTTGGATTGTGATAGACAGGGCAAGGGGAAACTGGTCACTTCTCACATGCTCTCTTAGAGCTTCTTCAGCTCTGCAACAATACCAGGTTGTTAATATTCCTAGATATGCAAGGCAAAATCCAGGTAGGATGCTTATAGGATTTGCACTTTTGTGAAAAAGAGACTGTCACAGAGACTTGAGCTTACACACAGAAAAGGAGACGGTATATGTGGGGCATCCAAGAACACAGACCTTTCTTTGAATCTACAGAAGAAAAAGGGAGGCAAGAACGGACAGGTGAGATGGCCACTGGGCTGACTATAGGAGGTCCATAGTGTAGGACAAGCAGAGACAAAACAGCAGAGATTACACAAAGTCCAGATGAAAATTACCTCCTTCAGGATCTTTTCAACAAATTTAAACCAGGAACAAACACAAACCTTGGTTCAGCAATCTTTGTCATAGGGTTCCTGTGGTTTTGATCTAGCAGTAGATACCCTACAATCTTGCAGAAGCTCAGCCTGACACTCCCTGTAGATGTGGGTAGGCTATTTACCATTTCTCTGACTTCACTTTCTCCATCTTGACAATGTTAATAGCAGATATTTTATCAAGTCTTTCATAAAAAACTATTTATCAGTAAAGCACTTGAGAAGCAGTGTATGATGACCATCCTTCTCCATTTCTCCCTGGAAGCAATAGGAGTTATGGATTTTCAAGTTAAAGTTTCATCAATGGTTAGGTTCTATGAGAGTTAAATATTATCCTAAATTGAACCAGCAGCTAAGCAAACATGATAAGCTTTTAGTGAACTCAGGAGTAGTATAGAGGAAAAAAAAATCTCCCATGTACTTTACAGGTGTGCAATGCTTATTCTCTTCCATGAAGTTGTAACTGAACTTTGCAGTTGGCTCCACAGTGACTCGGTTACCATAAGATTTTGTCAGGGGTGCAGTTTGGCTCCTCTTTGGCTAGGCAAAAGGCAAATAGATCTACTGAAAATCCACCTTGAGCTGTCTAGTTTTTCACTAGTTCTGTTAGCAGTCAAAATTTGGATCATGCTTAATTTTACAAAGTCCAGTGACTTTGAGTCCATGCCTGGCTCACCTCTATTATGAAAAAAGTCTGAATACCTTCTACTGTTAGAAGAAAAATTCTTTTCCTCCCATGCCTTAGATTCTTTACAGATAGTTTCATTAGAGACAAATGAAGAGAGAAGATAAACTCTTCACAATAGCTCCAAGGAGAACCTTGTTATGCGTCTTGCATAACACCTTGAGGCTCACATTCATTTCCAAGTGGCTTCTGAACATACAAAGAGTTGAAAACTCATCACAGCAAGGTGACGGTGGGGCAACAGATCTTCTCCACCCATCTCAGATGCTGCCCTGCACCTGCATGCAGCCTCACTAATGTTCATGTATGAAGGAGGTCTCACCTGCTCTGCACACCCAGGAGACATGAACACTGCTGGGATACTGCTTAGGGTATCTCCAAATCATATTTCCACACTGAAAAGAGAGTTGTTTATTTTTATATATTAGTAAAAGCATAACAGCTTAAGCACTGTGGAGTCAAAATTCAGGAGCAGAGAATTAGTTTGCAGCTGTCTAAAAAATGCCGTTAAAAAGCGAGAGCCTAAGAAATCTATTTGTCTCTTCTCTGAGGAAAGGCTGTAGGCTAGACAAAAATGCCTTTCTGGTAGGTTCCTCTGTAACCATAAAATCCACGTGCCTCCTTCTTCCAACTGCATGTTCCTTTCTCAGCATCAATCTAGGTATTCAATCGGAATATGCTGGTAGGAACTTGTATGCCAAAGAAAAGCACAGATCCAAGCTGGAGATTAACGCCAAGCACATTCTGTGGAGGCTGTGCAGTTTACAGTCTGTAGCTGGCATGTTGGACTGACGGCTGAAAATTGGGCCTCAGCATTTAGGCTCTCACCCCCTAAGCAAATGTAGCACTAAGAAACTTTGAAGACAGGTCTGGTCTTCAGCCAGAAAAGATGGCCATCATAAAGAGATGGGAGAAGCAAGGCAAAATAAACAAAAGAAACGGGAAGGAATCCTGAAAAATCACATATTCTTTTTGCATTTTATACAGAGCACGTTTCTTGTGGGTTTCAACACCCAGCTGCTTCCAGGAACGGAACAGACATGCACGTGCCTGCAAAGCAAAACACAGCTGGAGAGCTAATTTTAGGCCTACCAGTCTTGGCAATGTCCCTTTAAAAAATGAAGAATGTACAATTTTCATGCATATGTACAAACACCAAATTCTTACAGTTAATTTAGATGGTTGTTCATGCAGTTTGGTCCAGGTACCACCAGGTGTGCCTGTCACCCTAAAGGATGTTACTTTTACCTGGATGGTAAGATCACCTCCTCCTATTCACAATGCAGTTCTTGTGTCCGCAAAATCCAGTAGAGTCCCTCAGACAACAGCTATCCCTCAGCAGAAAGCAAAAGCTGAGTTTCAAAAGTATTTTCTGCTGAAATTGCACTGACATCCACCCATCGTAAGGCTGCTGACTGATTCAGCTTTTTTCTTTAATTAAAGGAAAAGTGGTCTTCCTCTTTCCTTCAAATAAGTAAACGTTAACATTTGAAGAAAGAAATAACGGGCAATGTATTTGTACTTGGGACTGAATTTCAGAAGGAACAAGACCACCAGTTGCAGCAAGGTTTATAAAGGAAGGCATTATCTTTGTTTTCGTAAGACCTTCCCATTCAAGTTCTGTTTGTGCTATAGATGGAAAGACCTGTTTGATCTTGGGTTAAAACCCAAGAGTGATCTGGATTTTAAACCTTTTACCTGAACCAGCCAACACTGGAGGTGCTCCATAAGATTTATCTTTTGCTCACAACAGGCAAACTAACTTCCATTCAGAATTGGCCAAATGTTCTTAGCACCTGCAATCGTTATTACCAAGATTCAGGAGAAGATGAGGCAGCCTTATAAAAAACACCTGGGTTTGCCTATCTCCAAGTTATTGGTACTTCCTGACCCTGTCAATGTTCCCTTTCATTTTGCAGGAGGGGCACTCCTTTTGATTTTCCCTCTGAACTAGTGGTAAAGGGACATGGCCTCTGGTACTGAAGAACTGGTTCAGAACACTCCAGCTACAACCTCCCCACCCTAATCTCTACTGGAGAATGACATTAAAGCACCCTGTAAGTCTGGCACATGCAAACCATCCTTCTCACATGACTGGGGTCCTCTCAAAGAGAGGTCTTCCCATGCACGCCACCAAAACAAAACCACAGACTTTATTTTCTCTGTTGCCACTTGCCAATTCATCTAACATGGGGGAGACTCTCTCTTCACAAAGGTATGAGCAAAGGCAATAGATTAATCAACTCATAGCCAAAACATGGAGCAAGTCCAATGATACGCCGACAAGCAATGATCGAGGACACTAAACATCTCCCAGAAAAGATAATACAGTGCCTTTTGTCTGCTCAACACAAATTAAACTAAGAAAGTGACTGGGAAATGATGGATTTCTGCCCTAAGTGATACATCTGCATTTTGGGGAAATGGGTAAAATCAAAAGCTAGATATGCAACTCCACTGTCTGCCCTGCTAGTTCCAGTTCAGGCTTGTTCCGAACATATTTATCAGACACTTCTGTAAACTCGTCTCAGACTGCTAGGTAATAACTTGCATGACACTAAAGGTAATCTGAAATATATCTTTCCTTCCCTTTTTATCTTCCTTAATACCAGAGGCATCCATCCCATCATTTATGTGAGAAACAGACTGGATAATTTATGGAAACAAAAATAGTCTACTGAATTGAAATAAAATGCTTCAATATGTGGCAATAATAATGACTGAAATAAATTCTGTCATCGCACAGACACTGAGTTCTACAAAAAAATGTGCCCACACCCAGAGCAAATGAAAATATTAATTCCATATGAAACTGCCTCCCCAACAAATGAGATAAGAAAAGCAGACCCTTTTGACAGTCCCTGTGTTAAGAGATTTCAGGATTAAGCAATGCCTTCATCCTTGTAAAACGCTATTACCTAATTCATTTCTAATAGACAGGAGCATTTCACATAACAGCATGTCTTCATCAGGTAAAGCAATGCTTGAAATAATCTAAAGCATGCATTCTAATAAAAGGTGCATTTCAGCTCTGCTTCCAGCAGAACTAAAAACAACAACAACAAAAAAGTGAACTTGTTTAATGCTGTTTTTCTGCAGTTGTGGTCATTAATCTAGCAATTTGCCAGATACAGCAAATATTGAAAAGTATCTCTTATTATTACCATCTCCCCTGAGGTGTAATCTCCCAAACTTGATCCAGCTTGCAATAGACACATTTCTTTTGAAAGGGAGTGCTAACACAGGTATGTATGCAAAACTTTTCTGCTAATCAGCTAGTCACAGACTAGTCCTCAAATCAAGCAGGTTTCAAAATTTCGTTCTAAAATCTGATTAGCAAATATTTACAGGTTTTTTTTCATATACAATTTCAAATCAGCTCAAGATGATGTGGCATTCCTGATTCAGTGAGAACCATCTATAGCAGAACGAAAACACTGCACCAAAATTACCTGCACCAGTTTAAAAGAGAAGCCTGGTCCAAAATTCAGATCAAAAATTTAAATATGCCAACTACTTGGGTGGTTCTTCTTAGTATTTTGTTCTAGACTACTGGAAGGTCATTTCTAAAACTAGTTGTGGTGCATATTAGGATCTGGCGTCTATTTTGCCCAACGGGATACAGAGAAAGGTACTGACAGAGGTCAGTAAAGGACAGATTTTTAAACTTGGTGAGGATGCTGAAAAGAGTGAAGAAATAGCTACAGTTGAACTTTTTTTTTTAATTTAAAAAAGTTTTGTTGGTTTGATTGCAATCATTTCGCTTCAAGCCTAAACAAAATCTCTGTTATATTTTTTGTCTCAACCTATTTTTTAAAAAGTGCTTATTTTACAACAAAAAAATGCTGACTTCAAAATGAAAAAATAAACACTTCTATTTCTAAATATATTAGTAGGAAATATTTCATTTTTAAAATGTTGAAATTAAAATTTATAAGTTGTTATTAGGAGTCAAAGGGCTTCCTTTCCTTTCCTTTCCTTTCCTTTCCTTTCCTTTCCTTTCCTTTC
>VZTV01051299.1:18255-31709 GCA_013400875.1 Anhinga rufa
GCAGTAATGCAGCATGTCAGTTCCTTCTGACAGACAGACTTGCAGTCAGATGGAGACGGCCAAAAGCACTGCTCTTATTTCAAACAGATTTGCTCCAAATAATCACTGTTAGAGGCATTTCAAGGTACAGCTTGGTGCCAAATGACACTGTCCTCATTAACTGTGTCCTTACTCAAAAGCAATAACTTAACCTGAGTAATTTTTCACAAATATGAACGAAACACACACAGCAGGATTCTGACCAAATAACTTCCAGATTTTGCTAATGCTAATGTTCTAATGCCTGGGCTCCATAATTTTGACCTGTGCTTGGCAGAGCGGAGAGCATCTGAGGACAACTGCTACAGGGTTGGCATAAGATGACTTAAAAGATAAAAAACCAAGTGGCTGGTTTAGACTCCATGAGGACACAGGAAGAGTAGGCAAGGGATCGGTGGAAGTGAGCTCTTCCAAAGCTGGACCCGAGTGCTTCTTACAGGAGAGGTATCCTCAGGCTACCATGTTCCTACCAGAGAATTTGCCTTGGATTCCAACCACGCAGCCGAACCATGCTTTGGCCTCTCAGATTTCATTAGATGAAATTAAAGGACTCCGTATATGCAAAGGAGGCCTCCAAATGTGAGACGAGTGTAAGCCTGCACGATGTATGGAACCACAGTGCCAGAGGTAAGCATCACCCATGTATTCGCACAGATGGGTTATTAACTTCAAGAACCTAATTATGTCAATTTAAATGTCAACATTGTTAATGATGCCACTGCCTGTTATTTTAGCAGAAGCATCCAGCTTCTGTGACTTGGGAATTTGGGGTTGCATGTCTCTCATTTTGTCTTTGGTCCTAGAAGACAGCCGAGACATCTTCAGCTGCCAAAATTTCTAACTTCCACTTCCGACTTTGGCATTGCTCCATGATGCATTTTAATTTATTTCTATATCTATTTGCCAGCCCATTGGAAATCATCAGTTTAGAGGCAGCATAAAATTAACGTCAAATTAGACAACAAGCAAAGCTATACCATTTGTTTTGCTCCCTTCTCTGCTCATTCAATAAAAGAAGCCACACAGCTTATTATCTGCTGTAGTCGAGGATACCCCATCCCTGGACCTTGCTGCAGAAGGTACTTTGCCACCAGATAAAAAGGAACATGTTTTTTCTAGCTTACAGAAATTCCTAGTGAATTCTGGTCACGTCAGTAGGGATTTCTTTCCCAAATCAGTGTTTTTTTAATGTGTGTAATTTTTCCTTTTCCTGTGTTATGGCTCTACCCTTCTGTTTTTATAACCTGCAGGAAGCATATTTCAGAAATATTTATTAGCTTATTAAATCAAATTACCCTTGCTCCTGCTGGACTAAGTTTTATAGAGTGCCCACAAAAAATCAAAGAGCCTATGCTGCAGCGACAATTTGTAGTGATGGCAGAGAAAACTATTCCTTAATCTTTTTAATTAGCAATTTCAAATACTTCAATTTACTAAATCACAAACTATTGGCAAGAATTGCTCTGCCTGTTCAAGTTCTGTGGCTCAAGACTGGAAATGTAAACAGTCTCAGGGAAGATTGGCCAAAATGAATAAGCATATTTGTTGAAAGCTCCTAGTGAAACGAACAGCAATGAAATGGTTAACAATATTGACGTGTAAATACATGTAACTATGCCTTAAATTTAAAAAGGCCTTCGGGTAAATGAGAGAATTTCACATGTCTCTTTCTACTGTTTCTTGTCTGCCTGGGGACTCAATGAGTTTGGATAAGGAGAAATGCACCTCCTGAGATGCCTACCACAACATACAACGATAGAGGTTAGCTTGTTGTATGGTCATCTGCCTCCAACCCCAGCTGCCCTCACAAGGTAGCTGAGCTATCACACTGTGGTTTTAGTTCACCTCTAGTGAATGCTTTTGTCGTACTAGCTAACTCAACATTTAAGCACGTTCTTTTGTAGTTCAGGCGAGTCCAAAATAAAATAGGATATATATTGGCACTGCATTTGTTTTTAAAATTAACATTTATATGCTGGAGAACACAGAAAGATATAAAGTTAGTCTGGGAAGAAGCCTTAAATAGTCAAGGTGTTGTTCAATTTTTTTTATATGCTGTTCATGTCTATATATGTATATACATATGCACACATGAATATGAAATCAAAGGATTTCCAGGAGACCAATACAACAGCAATAAGAAAAGCAAATTTGTCAACACTGCAGATTTTGCACTCAAATTCAGAATTCCCAAACTGTCTGGGAGAACGGTTCCTGAATGCTAGACGTTTGTTGAGCTGATTACAAGCTGGCTCAGCGGTTGCAAAATTAGAATTGATTTAAAAAACACTTACACCTGCACCCACTCAGAATTTGGAAGAAATGAGATGCAGGGATGTACGTTGCATTTACCTCCAGTGTTATACCAGGAAGACTTGGGAAGGTTCCTTCTGCTTTTTTGCATTTTCCCACTATTTAAATTTAATATTATAAATTCAGGTGTTGTGTGTTCCCTCCGCAGGCATCCCTTGATGCTCAATAAACAAAGTTGGTTAAATAAAGTGTTTTGTAAACTTCCGAAAACATAAAATTTGGAGCTTCAAAGAAAGACTTCCTTCTTTCTTTTAATTTTCCTCACCCTTTCTGTAAATGCATTTCAGTATTTAGCTGCTTTATAACCCAATCTTAGATTACATTCTTAATTTGAAAATCCAACAGTTTAACAAAGAGCAGAAACAAAGCTTTTCTTTAGGCCTTGCATGAGAAATAAGGAAAACGAGGCATTGCATCCCTGCCTTTCCTCAGCATTGCAGCCATAGAGGAAGTCAAGATAGTCCTTGCTACACCTGAGTTACAGTAATTTAGCGTAAAACTTCTGAGTGCGTGAGGGGGAGTTTTAGACCCCACGGGCAGCACCAGAACAAGACATCTGTGTGCTGAGGTCAGCCTGCCTTGCTCTGCTCTCCCACCAGATGCCCCATCCAGGCCACCCCGTGCCACCAGCCAGCGCACCCTGCCAAGCTGGCTGCACAGCCAGCCCCCTGCAAAGCTGAAACCTGCTTGTCCCACCAGAAAAATTACAGCAGATCCACTGGTATAAAATCTTATTCTGAATAAAACATTGGAAGAGAGAGGGCTAAATCCTTAGGTGGCTGATGCCCAGGTAGCTCTGTGTGCTTTGCCAGGCACAAGCACTTGGGAAAGCCTTAGGACACTGGAGCAGGATGGCAAAAAAGCACCCACAGACACCCCTGGGGTAAAGGCCAGAGAGAGGAAAACAACTGCAGGTATTCCACAGTTAGCTGAGATGCTTTCATGCCCTTCCCAAGCTTACGAGCGGTTTGCTTGCATGATGGGTGCCTAGGGATCGGGGGGGATGCTTCCCCCCCGACTCCAAGGGCTGGAAGTTGGGTACAGCCGGTGCAGGAAGCGAAATTAAAGCTGACACCAGTCAGTCTGGTGTTACAGCTGTCTGCATTCCTATTGATCTGAAGGCTTAGTCTGCATTCTGGCTTTATCAGCCGGTGGCATCACGACTGCCATCTCTTCTCTCTCATCCTCCCAACCTGGAAAACACTTCTGAGGGTGCTGAGAGACAGTTATCAAAGATCCACTGGCTAAGAAAAGAACATGCCTCAGAAGAAACAGCTGCCTGACACCTTTGAAGAAAGTTTCCTGACACTTTTTCTATTTAATTAAAAAAAAAAAAGCCAACCTCAATATATACATGATGTTTCACCTTGCAGATCATTTCAGAACTGCTTCTGACAGGGGTGGATTATAATGAACCTCTTATCAAGACGTTGCCAGCTCGAGACAGACAATGTGTGTATGTATACGCACAGATCCCAGTCTTGTTAACATCAGAGAGTGAAAGGGATGGTGTGTGGGAAGATTTATTGCAGGGAATTATCCACGTACACAAAACAAAGCAAAACAAGTCTGCATCCTCCGCATGGAGTTTTTTTGCTCCTGATCGGCTTGTAAACTGGGAGCGCTGACCCAAGGACTAGGGTTGATGAAAGGGTGATCTGCCTGGATTTTGCTCCATTTGATTTAATTAGTCCTCTTCTATAGCTGTCACACACACAAAAAAAAACTATCTCAAAGAGTAAAATAAAAATGGCCCCATCACCAAAAGAACAATGGAATAAAAACCAGATTACTATGTCAAAACAGGCCAAGAAAGAGCTTTTACTTTCCTGCATTGCTGTTGTAGTTTTAAGGCAGCAGAAACACATCTTCATAAGGGGAGAGGGGGTTTAAACAACAGCATCACACCTGGGCAAAACTATAAACTGTCCCTTACATTTTCATACATGGTGAGGCGAAAGTACACCCCATCGAGGCTATCAGAACTACCTCATGCATTGTTAAGAGGTAAAACAGGAGCAGACTCTTAAAGTTGTGCTCTCACCCACAGCTTCTTACCAGGGGCTTGAAGCGAAGCTGTAATGAAGCCCAAAATACTAGAGCTGCTCTGATCTTGAATATTTAACATTTAAATTCTGGGCCACAGAGCTAGACTGTGATGCTACTGAGGTTGACATTTCACGGCATAAGACATGGAACCACAGCTGGCATGCTGTTATTATTCCTGATAGTAATTCTTATTAATGAGAATTGCTTACAAAAAAAGTTAAAACCCAGATATTTTCTGTGAATCTCACAACTGGCGGGTGGGTTCAGATAACACAGAAAACCAAACAATCTATGGAGCAGTGAGGTTTTTACCTAGCAAATGTAAGCTCCTTAGATCAACTTTAATATTTATGATAGGCTTAATCCAGTAAACAGATAAATTGGTATAAGTGTGAAAGACCACACAACTGCATGTAGGCAATAAAGACCACACACGTACCTCTTTTCAGGCTTAGGGCATTAAGAAAATAAGGATGTGCCAAAAAAATTTAGACTATTGGACTGAACAAATAAATAGTGGTCATTAGAGTTGAATAATGGACCACAAATCCAAACAAATAGTCAAACTTACCAGGCAAAAGCTTCCACAGTTTATTTTAGCATTGCTTTAATGTCACTTTCTTGCTAACATAATGGGTGAAATCGTAATTCCTTTCCAATCTATAGAAGGTTTTGTCATTGATTTCTTTGGGGCAAGAATTTGACCCTATGATTTATAGCATACAAGATCTACAGCAGCTCTTAATATTCTTATGTGAATCTACTCCAAAGTCGAATAAATACAACCCGAGTAGTAAAACACAAGAAGCACAAATGAAAAAGACAAGTCCATATTAAGTTTACAAACTCCAAGGAAAAAAGGTCTTACTTTAAGCATAATTTGGATCACTGAGGGAGACCCATGCAGGTATTGGAAAGTTCAGATCCTTCTTTCTAAACTTTTGTGTTAGAAATACAAGGCTAAATCTTGCTGATGTGAAAGGTGCTCACTGGGTTTAATTGCAGAGGTTTACTTTGGAAATCAAGACAAAGCATTCTTCTGAGCTCTGTGTTGGAATAAAATGGTTTTAAACCTCTAGTCCATGAGCTCTGTAGGGTTAGTGAGAGATAATTGAGAAAAGCAAATCAATTATCAGAGAGCTTAAAATCTCCTGTTCAGAAGTCTGTGCCTGTACAGGGACCTTCTCCAAAGATAAACTGGAAGAGAAGCTGCAAAGCACTGAAGTAGTTTAAACAGGTAAAAACACAGGACAGTCCTATGGTTTGTTACTCAGCCCTATTAGATAATTCCATTGGTAATTTCTGGCCTCATCATTTATGTGTAGCACAGGCAGCAATATCCTAGGACATATAAAATCCTACTGTTATTGCACTATTCCACATCTCTAATTAAACCTTATCTGCCGAAAGTGTTCCTACATTACTGGATATATGTAAGTGAGCAACTTGATATTTGCATAGAGCTTTGTACATTCAAAAAGCTTTGCAAACAATAACGAGGTAAGCCTCACAAATACCAAGCGTGGGAAGCAGACAAGTCATGAATCCCGCTTTTACAGGTAAGGAAAGTGAAGGAAATGCTTAGATGCTCATGGCCATGCAGATACCCATAAAAGACGACAGAAGCTGCAGATCCATAACGCAGCATAGTTCCTGCCAACTGCCCATCCATCCTCTTAGCAGAAAACTCACACACAATAGCACAACACTACGTATTTTACTTGTGCAGAGGGTCAGAGAAGAGGCATGCTAAACCCCTATATGATTTAGATGACCACATACAGCAGCAATAATTACTTTTCAAGTATAGCACCTGCCCCATTTGTATTATGACAAGTCAAGGCCCATTTTTTTTTTTATTAAATAGCGATTTCTGATACTTCACCTTTGGGTTCAGCTAAGCCAAAGATGGTACCAAGCCATGTTTTCAGCGCTGGTGTTCAGCTCTTCCTCACATGTAGTCAGATCCCTTGAATTCTCAGGGACGTTATTCAAAAACAGGCATGTAGGAACCTTGGTAGGCTTAAAACGTGACTTCCCCAATAAAAAAATGCATTTGAAGACTATCCTTAGAGGTACCTACTACCAATAAGAGAAACCTTGTGAAGTGAAAAGGAGAAAATTAACTTTCCTAATGAAATAATATTAACTTTCCCTATCTGAGTATCAATAATTTGCTCTTAGGTAATACCTTCCACAGCAATGTTAGGTCTCATTACGTGATTATGTGTTGCAAGATAATTGGGTGTTTGCTTGATTTTTTGAAGCATTCTTATTATTTTACCTTCTCCTCCTATTGCATTAAATTGCTGTTCTTATTCTCCAAAACAGTCACCACCTCCTGAAAGGGCCAGTGGGGCAGAAACCATGCGTTGGCCTCGCTGCACAGGCCACTTCACCCTCACAACCACCATAAAGGGAAGCAACACTGTCCTTTGGAAAGAGCATTTATTATTCATGCTGCAATAGTGCCTGGAGGGCCCCTTAGCAGATAGGGCTCAGGTTGTAGGTGGCACTCTCCGTCCATGTAAACAAGACGTAGATCTCTTCTTGGCACATAAGCGTATGGTTAAATACAACAGAGGAGCAAAATAGGTGGCAACACCACAGTCTTTTGGCTCCTCAGGGTGCTTGCTCATCCCAGCACACCAGCCACCTAGGTCTGGCTATTTTGCAGGGTGTCTGGTGCACTGGGAAGTGGGGAAGAGGGCTTCAGGGTGAAAGTCTGACATAAGGGAGGGCCAGCAGACTCTGCAGGTTCTTATTTGGGGTTCCTCCTGGCACGAGAACCAAGGTGGGGTCTTCGCTGAAGGCCTTTGTTAAAGAGGAAAGTGCATGATAAAAGTGATATGAGCAGGCTTCCCGGGCCAAGCAGGTTGCTGTCAGGCTGCAGTGAGAACAGGAAAATAACCCTAGAAGCGTGCAGGGAGGTTTGGCCCCTGTTGTTTAAAGATGGATAAGGTCAAAAAGCAGAGAAACAGCTCCTCCTCGAGCACTGCAAAACAGGAGAGGCAATGCAGGCTTGCTGAGAAAATGGAGGTTGCTCTGTGTGTGCATGTGCACATCTGAGAGTACTTAACATGAATTATTGGCACCCTACAAGAAAAACAGATCCCAAAAGCAGCATTCAACACTGTGGGTTTCAGTCCTCTAATACCTCAAAGTAACCACCTTACATAAGTAACCACCTTTGTTTAAGCAACTCAGTTCCATATTAAAATCAGTGAGGCTATTTTCTCCAACTACACGACAACTGCTCTGGAGCTTCTCTCCAGGACAACTGGGAAGCCTTTGCTAAATTTCATCTGCATTCAGTTAACACCCTTTTATCCTTATGCCAGTGCTGTCCTTCAGCTCTTCTGATTGTTGAGGCCTGTATCTTTATAGACAAAAAGCGGCTTAAATTTTATTTTCCTAGATTGAACAAGCTCAGCTCTTCTAATTGAATCTGGGCAGATAAACTCCCTGTTTTCCCAGTCACCCAAGCAGCCTGTCTCAGCTCCAGTCTGAGTTTAACTTTTGCCAGTAGAGATGGCCAGAACCAGACAAAGCCTCCTAAACAGAGGCCCAGTGGACTGATGCTCCCCTTCTCCCCCTCTTTGCTGAAAATCATCTGTCAGATACATCTTTACTCTTTTTGCCTTTTTTTTTTTCCCCTGGTCACATCACTTCAGAGGTTCACTGACATTCTGTGATTGACTAATAGGCCAGTCTTGTCTTTCTCCTTCTCTGTCATTTACAATTGATGGATTCCCATTTTAACATAAATTCTTATTAGACCCTAAGTGATTGCCCATGCCATTACATTCTATCACTCAGCTCCTCAAGATCTCATCTCGTGTTGCTGAAGGATATTCCATTAATCCCTTGCATTAAGGATGTGTCCTAAATTTATCATCGGTAAAGGAGGAGTACTACTTTTTTAAGTTATGAGATTATTATACACGCAGGTGGGTGGCTTTAAAAAAAAAAAAAACGAAAATGAAAAAGGAAGTTACAAGAAAGGTGAAAAAGGTCATTCAACTATCCATTTTTAAGCCCTATAATGTAAGGCTACCTGTACCTGCTCTTATTTTTTAGTCTTTGGTGACATTGCTTCCCTCTGAAGAACCTAAATCCCTTTACCATACTCAGGAAATGATTCTGACATCAGTTCTGAGAGGTCATCCTTCCCATCTCCCTGTGAAGTGGAGGAAAGAGAGGCAAAGAGACATTAAACCTTGGGCCAAGATTTCCTGAACAGCTCTAGGCAAAGGGTGCTAATGTCTGAAGACTCTCCTCTCCCTGCAGAGACCTTTATTCCAAATCTGGCCCGCTGAGAGCTGACCTGCTCCCCCCCATCTCTCTTCACCCAACCTCTATTCAGTTTTGACTCTCAATTAATCATGAGAGATACCTGGGCTTGAAAGAGTCGATGAGAAACAAATCGCCAAGTGTCCTTCAGCATGGTGGGGGAGGAGGACGTGAATATTGTGACAGATTCAAAGGAACAGCTTGAAAGCAGCTGGAGAGCTTTGCAAAAAAACCCGTACGCCACACACACAGACAGCAGCTGCATAGAGGGTGCCATGCACAATATTAATTATAGGCACGTTATGGAAGACTATATTCAACATTTCCAGTGCAAAGCATTCAGGATAGGAGCAGCCAGTGACACTATTTCACACTCCCCTACACACCTCCACTAGGACTTGATTTAACATTATAAGGCTCCAAGTCTGTCAAGCTGTGACAATTTGTATGAGTGAGATTTTGGATGTCTCACTGAAATACGCATTGCAAAAAAAAAAAAACCCTTCGTTGTAAGCCACAGAGATTTCAAAAGCTGCCTTGAAAGATGAATAATAAAATAAGGGAGTGTCCCTAAAACAAATCAAACTTGGCAGGGCTAAGTTTCCTTGTGAAATTAATTTTTAGCATCTTCTCTCCAGCGGCCTGCCTCAGCTGTCTCCCTCTCCACACAGTTAACGATCTTGTTGAGCAGATAACCAATCTCTGGTTGATTTACAAGGCATTTTATTGTCTGAGCTGTCTATAATTTTTTTAATAGAGTTTCTGTTGATATTGCAGTAAAAAAAGGTTCATTTTACATATTTAATGAAAAAGTGAAAACAAGCCAATAAAGATACCAGAGGACCAATTTGCCAAACTGCTCCACGCAGGCTGAAATATCTTACATTCCAAATATCTGCAAAGCAAACGCACAGGCTCTCCATGCTAAGTCTTACGCTTAACAAAAATGAAAACCAAATAGCATGCTTAACACCTCTTTCACGTCATGAATTGTGGATATGTTTTTCCCAACTACATTAGAAGGATTTGTTCCATCTCTGTTTCTAAGCAAACAACCATATATGCATATCTTAGCATGAAGGTTTTAATTGTGCTCTGCTCCGAGAGCCCTACCTGATGGGAGCACAACGTGTCGATATTTGAACGAATCTTCCTGAACTGATGTAACTCAACACAATATACACCACACCAGGGAAGCACGGACTGGGAGCTAGATATTTTAAAGTGATTGATTATACACCGTGGCAAGCACAAATGAAGCCAGCGCAAATGGAGCACATGCATTCTCAGTCACAGCTAAGTCAGGATTTCCACAAGTGTAAAGTAAAACACCCAGTAGCCCAAGGAAACACTTGGTTATTTGCTGCGAACTCCAGCAAAATGCACTTGGAAAGGTGTTATTAAGAAAATAAAGAGCAGGCCGATTCCTGGTTCCTCATCACCCTCCCCTTGGATGCGAGCGGCCCCAGAGGTGCAAGGCAACGCGAGGCGCAGCCCCACGTCACCATCAGCCTGCACAACCGGAGCTGGCACTTGCCCTCCTCAGCAGCAACGCGTTTTTATGGGGGCTCCGGGGCTCGCTCACGCACGCTGCCCCGATCCCACCCAGGCCCTCCGTCATGCCTTTAATACGAGTACACACTAAACACCACGCACCAATCATACCAGACTCTGGGCAAGCATCTAAGACAAGTTTCTGACCGTAAGAGCACAGCCGGGGCCGGGAGTGCTGCATGCAAGCCGGTAAGGCTCTCTAAACAGGGTACTTGCAGACAGCTTTTTCTCCCTGTCACCTCTGCATTTTATAAGCCGCTGCACACTGCTGTTGCCGTATGGTGATTATTTTCACTGCCAGCAGAGTCTTTTGCATATTAGCAGCCATTAATCCCATTGCATCAGCCAGCTTAATTGGGGTAGGCTGTTCTGATTCCCAACCTCTGTCCTCTGCTCCTTCCCCCCTCTCCCACCCCGTGATGTTTAAGGGATGTACCAAATCTATAGTGTTTCTACATCTGAATGGAGCATATAAAAGCTACTTGGTCAGATCTGGTTAATTGGGGGGACTTGTGGTTTAGCGGTTAGGAACAGGCCTAATCAGGGATAGAGAAGGAAGGAGGGGAGGGAAGGGGGGTTCCTTTTTTTATGAAAATGTGGACCTCCCTACAGTAATTCCCCTTCAGCTGCTGCCTCACAGATGGACCTTTTAATTGAATTTTCTTACAGGCCTGAGGGAGGGAGTTCATTTCAGGTCAGGTGAGGCAATTGAAGTGAATCTAATAGCTCTAGTTTCTTTTCATTGGGAGCAGAGGGAAGTGTGTTGTTTTGTTTTTTTCCTCTCCCCCGCCTTTCAGCTCAGCTAAAAAGTCTCAATTAAAAATTGAAACACACACATGGTGATTTCCAAGGATTTGTTGTCTTCATTTTGCCACAAGTGGCAGCAAGGTCAGCAATGGGAGAAATCTGAAGCAGTTTGCATCCTGTTCTGTTTTTTTCCCCCCACACAAGGAGGAATGCAGTGTGTGCAACGTTCACAAAAACGGCACGAAAGCATCCTCTTATCTTGTGCTGGCAAACCTAAGAAACATCTCCCAGATCTAGAAACCTGTTGTGGATGAGTTACTGAATTACTCATCCCTGTAGCTTTTTTTTTTTAATACTATGATACTTTTCAGGCACAGGAGTCCCTGCCTCAATGGGTTTGCATTTAAACTAGTGAAAAATAAGGGAGCCATCCCAAATTAAGCACTCTCAAGCACAACTTGCTATGTCTGCATGAGATAAGAAAGGCTGGGCTTAAAACTCAAGTTGTGTGAACTTAGCTTATACCACTAAAAAGTCCTTCCAATCTGCTTTGATTTCCCATCTTGTAAAAATTTCCAGGGCCAAATAAGCCACGCCAGCAAAAGCACATTTATTCTGGCATAATATGTCTAGGTTAAGGTTTTTCGATGGAGCAATGCCGCAGAATTTTCTGGTGTGGGCCCTGCCTTTAGCACATCAGACCATCAAGGGTATGGTCTCTTCTAGTCCAGGGCAGGTACAACTCCATGTGGAGGCACGGGCAGAGAAAGACCATCAGGTACATGGTACAGGTTGACCTTGTCCTCTGGGAACACTGCCACCAGCAGCAGCAGAGCCAGGACGGCTTCCTGGGTGCTTTGCCAGCACAGCGGGCAGGATTTTCTCAAGAGGCCATCTGGTCACCTATGGCCAGGGCAGGCAGAAAGCAGGATGCCGCTCCAGGTCAATCACAGTGAAGGACAGAGGACCTGAAGGGGGAAAGGAACCGAGATCCCCTACAGCTGCCAGGGCAGAGCCTGGGAGGTCCCGAGAGGCTCGCAGGAGGGGAAGATGGGCGTATTGTGGTCAGAGAGGTCTGGTCAAGGAGCGATGCTTTCATTTGGCTGAAAGCCCCTTTCGGTGCGCCACGAGCCTCAGCCTCATGTGTTTCATCAGTCAGCATAGAAGGCTTTCACCGCTTAGCCACAGTGGTGTCAGACAGGGGCTGGGAGGGCTGCATGCCTTTTGGGGTGAAAAGCAGCTTCCCACTGCCCCTCGGACAAACGCAATTTGAGCCAAGCAAGGTGCGTGGGACTGAATAGCTGTCCTGGACCCAGCACCAGCCCCAAAAGTAAGCACAGTTGCTCCTAAGGGGAGACCACACTGCCTGCTGCTTTGCTGCTGTTATGACCATTTCTCCCTCCTTCGGTTCAACTTCAGACCTCAGGGGAGTGACAAACCACCTGCGAAGCTTTGGGGCTCCATGCAGAGCCTCCGAACAAACCCACTGCCACTGGCCTTAAATACTCTGTACAACAGTTTGCACCTTCGCTGAAAAACCAAGGGGATCAACACACTCAGAAGGCTTCAAAACTACCTCTTTAAGGATTGTTCTGATGAAAAGAAGTCATCCATGTCTTGTTCTGTTCCTTTCAACCTAACATAAACAAGGAAATCCAGCAGTGCCGGTGGTTTCTCATGTACAAGGGAGTTGAGCCCAGGTAAGCATTGAGGCAAACCGTCCCATCCCATTACCTTACATACGCAAGACGGCTAGCATAGCTTCTGCAAAATGCCTCATCTAAAGATTTACAAGGTAACAGCACACCTAGGAGAGGGATGAGGAGAGACACTGAAGAGTGGATAGCTAAAAGCTAGTGCAAATGGCAAAAAGTGAATCATGTTGCTGATACAAGCTTTTCAGGTCATCAGTTTCTAAGAAAAAGCAGAGCACTCCCAAAAGAATATGTGGAGATGCTTATTCAGACAATCTTGGAGAAGGCCACAACCAAACAGAAAGACACTCACGATAAAATGCGCATTGACTGGATCACTTCATGGCTTCATCTCATTTCTGGTGAATCGCTTTGATCGCTATTTATAAGTTAAAATAAATCACATCTTCTGTCAACATATTTGTACGTTTCAATATTTCATATTGTAATGGTACTTCTTTTCTAAATGCAACTTCATTTAATTTTAAATTTTCAAATGCTAAAGCTACAATGAAATGCTTTTGAAACTCTTTGAGAAGGAAGAGGAAAGGGAAGGTTTTACTTGGCATAGTTATATGTGCAATATCGAATAGCAAATGTCTGTATCTGTGTAAAGCAAATCGTAAATCTGTATCTGTGTAAAGCTAAGTCAAACCACAGGCTAAAGGAGCTCCTTTTGCAGTTGGGTCCTTTCTCTTAAACCATTCTGGGCGTTGTAAGACAAGTACACCTAGCATGTGGCTGGCTTCCTGCTGGCGTTCCCAG
>VZTV01051308.1:0-12364 GCA_013400875.1 Anhinga rufa
CCATAATACGTCCAGTACAATAGCACCTTTAAGGCCAGTGGGGAAAAGTAGGTGCCCAGCAGTGGCCATCACCAAAGCCAGAACAGAGGGAAGGAAACCTAACTGAGTGGACACGCTAGAGAGATCAGATGGAAAAACCTCACCCCTCCTTGCAGACTTTGCAACCTACCTGCCGCACCAGTCAAGGCACAACACTTTACAACCCACACACATTTTTAAAAAATTACAACCGCCACCCAAACTGTGGCCCATGACCAAAAGCAGCAGTACTGTCACATCTTTTTTATGCAAAAGCCTACCGCTTAGTTCACTTGTGCATGAATCAGGCTCAGAGTCACCCACGGAGCTATATGCCAAGGCTGGTACGGGGGTGGAGTAGGAGGTACTGACTGCGATTCGTGCTAAATCAGTACTACCAGCGTGTGCGAGACATTACTCACACCTCAGAGCCCACTACAGGACAGGGTCGTTCGAGGCACTAAAGCACAAAGATACCCAGCTTGCAAGCTCATAAAGGTCTTAGGCAAAGGAGTGCAATGCCAGGGGCATGCAGCGCATGGCTAAAGTCTCAGGACAATAATACAATACACAGAAACAGGTAAAACTGTAACATTAGGGACTTTATTACTGAAATAGAGGAGGGACAAAGTCAGAAACAAATATTACAACCACCTGTGAGCTCCTTGAGAAGGAAGTTGGAGGACGACTAAACAAGTGTAAGGAGGAAATGGTGCTTTGTCACTCCTGTACACAGTGACAGGCAGATCTGTATACCTCTGTGATGTGGGCCTTGTCCACGATCTGCTGCTGGTCATTTCTGGCTGTGTCTGAGACCATTTCTCCTGCACTAACACTCTCTTGGTCCACAGTCCCTCTTCCAGACTGCCTGGACTATTAGTGGAACGAGTTCCCTGTTGGGGTGGGCCTCTCCATCTTTGAATCTGCCATCATCCCAGCAACAGCTATGGTGACAGCAATACCAGCAGTGAAGGAGACCAGAAGCAGCACACCATTCCACAGCCAAACTGTGAGGCATCATCCCATCTGTGGTACCACAACCCACCCAAGCTGTTCTCCTCTTGGCTCCCAGGACCTGCTCCACTCTCCAGTGGAAGTGCTGGGATGCAGCTTGGTAACACACTTACCTTGACCTGGTCTTTGTGCTGTTTGCTGGGTTGGGATGTGCAGACTGCAAAATGTCAGCCACAAGTGAAAGGTCCTTCATAGCAGCAGTTGCAACACTAAGATGGCATATCATGCCCTGACCAGTAAAGTGGCATGCTTTGCTTTTGGGGTTGACTAAGGATCTGAGGAGAAAGGGTTTGTCCAAGAGCAGTAGCATCTTCTTTGAAATAGTGATAGTAGGAAAAGGGTGTAGATCTAAGGCTTTTGGAGATTAAATTCAGTACTTTCCTCTTGTGGGAGGGAGGCTTAATGAGAAACAAGTAGCAATGGTAATTGTCTGGAAAATTATTTTGTCTTCTGAGAAAGGGAATCCAGAAATAACCACTGCTTCGCATTTTCCTGGACAGGTATGGCAAGTGTCAGATAGTAGATGTGCACTTGAGCCCAGGCATAAATGGGCCATTCCTCTTGGCCTGCTACTAAAGGCTCCTGTGTTAGACATGGCACAGCTGTGGTTCAGTACCATACAGAACCTAAAAAGAAAACTTTCTGGGCTTATATTCCAGCTAACCGAAACCTATGAGGTGATTTCAGTGTTGCAATCCGATGAGTTCTGGGGTCCTTTCTTTCCCCTAGGTGCACCTTACCTGCAAAGGCACAGATGATAGTTTTGGCATCTGGGTAAGGCTATGGCCCTGGGTCCTCTGGAGCAGCCTCCACTGGACCCTTCTGCCTACTCCCAAAACACAGGGTTCCCCCCCCAGCCCATCCATCTCCTGTACCAACGTCAATGTCACAAGGAGGTACTCACCACTTCACTTGTGGAGAAGTTCCTCTGCCCACTGCTGGGCTGTGGTAGGGGCGTGAAGCAGCTTATTCCCATCAGCTGTCAGACAACAAAGCGATCAACCAACACTTCGGAAGACGGTGAGCATTGCCTTACCTTTCACCTAAAACTGGCCAGTCCTTGTCATCTCTGCTCTGTGAAACTATTGTTTCCTAGGCCTTGTATTACACTGGAGTCAGAAGAAGAAAGAGGCTGCATGTACAAGATCCTTTTGAAAAAAAAAACCAAAAACTGTAATGCTGAATAAGCAAGATGTCAGCCAGAAAAGAGAAAAGGTAGTGGCGTGGGAAGACAACTTGGATGAAGCAAGCATGGTGTAAGTTTGTACAGTTGCTCAGTGGAAGCTAAGATGACATATTCGGATGCGAGCCCAGCTATCCAAAATGTGGCCTATCAGGCATCATGGAGACATGACCATCTGGCCTGATGGAATTGAATCACTCCTGAAAGGCAACCAGATAATTTGGGGAGATAACTGAGATTTTGCTAGCTAGCTTAGGAGACAGAAGCCCTGGGGTTTAGGTGTCTAGGCAAGTTGTTAAGTCTTTCCTGTCTTACATCTGAAAATTTGTCTCTTATTTCCTAAAAATATTCCAAATTCTTGCTCTCTTTCTCTGAAGAATAAAAACAAAAAAGCCAAAACAAACACACACATTAGTAAAACTATGAAACTAGAATCAATGTGGCCACAGGAACGTGACGATTCACTGACAATGGAGCTGCAGCAGAGAAGGACAGGAGGAGCCCACCAAGAAGCCAGGCACCAGGTGAATCCTTTAGAATGAGCTGAAATGGTCTCTGTTGATCTACTTGAGGATGTCCCTGCTCATTGCAGGGGCATTGGACTAGATGACCTCTAAAGGTCCTTTCCAACCCAAACCATTCTATGATTCTATGATTTAGCATTCACATAGCACTTCACAAACAATTAATAATCTAACTTTGCTGCATTTACTCACACTGTTTATCCCTTATTAACCTGTATGAGTATCATTCAGGCAGCCTTGATCTGAGAAAGGCTTATGAAGCCAAGCAATTTAGGCCAAATAAACGTGCTGGTTATTTTCGTTAAGTAGTAATTCTATTTTTGCTGAAATAGGTCCAGTTCTAAGTCTTATTTTGAACATGAAAACATCAACAATTACTAAGAATGGATTTACATTAGGATTGTTAGAAGTTAACAGCTCTTGCAGCTATATCTAAATGGGTGCATTTATGCAACCTTCTGGGAGAAATGCGTAGGAAATAGGGGAGTGGAAAGGTACCACTGCCAAGTAGAAGTTTGCTACAATGCTGCTGCCAGAAGGAGGTGGCTGGGCAGGGATGGAGCCCACCTAACAAAGTCATGGCTCGGAGTTTCCACCTAGGCAGTTTAGAAAACAAAAAAGCAGCAGCTGAAGGTTGCTGGGAGCCACATCACCTCCCACACTTGAGTCCATGCTGAGATGCTAAAGGCTGCCAGCAGCCACAGCTCCCCTGGCTCCATTTCACTGTGTTGCTTAATCACTGCTTCCTCAGTGTGGCTCCATGATGGAAAGGAGAAATAATCAGCTGAAGAACTGTTGCATTACACAACGGCCCAAAGATGGAGGTGTCCTATCAGGAAACACTGCGGGGCACAAATTTACACAGCAAGAGATTAAAACACAGCATTTTGAAGTCTAGTCTCTCCCCAGCTCCCTGGGTGACACAGGCACATACACCTTCTCCAGTGCAAAGCCTGGCCCCAGTACTGTGCAGAAATCATAAAATGTTCTACATTTCCTTATACAATGCCCCAATTTCACAAACGTAGACTCAATTTGCAGAAATTTAATTGGATCAACGCTTTAAACTCTACAGCTTTTTAACTTTTTTTTTTAAAATAATGCTAACACTCTATTTATATATCTGAATAAGCATAGGCAGGTTTTAAAAATCTGTGGTATCTTGTGGCTCACATCGACTTTGCTTGGCCAGTGCTCTTCCAAGGAAGCACTTTAGTACAATCCAGTGGATAGTAACATATTTCAATGTCTATAAATGGAGTCACCATATATCCTGTATGCAACCTTTCCTTTTCCCTTTTTTTTTTTAAGAAGCCTTGGACAAAAGCTTTTTGCAAGCAAAAACCTCAGCATATTTTTCTCCCTGCAGTAAACGTATTATGAAAGTTTACATATTTCTATTAGTTTGACTACCTCCAGATTTCTGGCATGCCTTGTGACAACTCTATTTTTAAACTCTTAACTGTCTACAGAAAACTTGATAGAAGGGTTTAAAATTTGAGCAGGCAGCATTACTACCAAAATGTTTTTTCCAAATGCATGAACATTTCAAGGATACAAACGATTTTGCAGATCTCAGCCAGAGGAATTATTCAAATGTCAGAAGTTTAAGCTACTGGTAGAAAATAACGTAAAGCTGTAGAATGCCACAAAAAACTGTTCATACTTTCAAATAATATAAATCTGAAGTTAATAGTGCACATCAAGTCTGAAGATGAATGAACTACAATGAACTGGAAAACTTACAACCTTCTTTAAAATTGCCTGACTAAATTGCTGACTTGATTTTGCAGAAGCAAACCTACATTAAACAGCAAAGAATACTAACAGCTACCCAAACAGTCAGTCCCAAGTAAGCCTTGGGAAAACACACAAGCCACAGCAGCATGGTGCAAATCCTTGAAGCCTGGAGTGCAAGACACCCATATCTACAGATTTTGAAGACCTGAAGAATCTTCTGCCCACTGGTTCTTCTGCATCTCTCCATCAACTCCTCTGCCCTCCCCATCCATATTCCAGTTCTCCCCAACCCCTCGCTGACTGCCTCCACTTATCTTCCCTCTCTCTGTCATTTCTCTCCCCCCACCATTAATTCTGGCTTGGCTCCCTGCTTTGTGTTAGCCCGTCTGCCGACACTGCGTTGCCTCTGGTCTCCCGCTGCCCATTGCTTGGCAGCCACCGGCATCCTCTCTGAGCAGAGCATGAGATACCCAGGTAACAAGCAGCATGTAAAAGGGAAGACTCAGCCAATTCAGGAGAAACCATATGGCATTAGCCACAGGTCCAGCCCGACCACAGCTTCTTCCAAAGCAAAAGAAGGGGGAAAAGAGAGAAGG
Source organism: Anhinga rufa (assembly GCA_013400875.1). Lineage (NCBI taxonomy): Eukaryota > Metazoa > Chordata > Aves > Suliformes > Anhingidae > Anhinga > Anhinga rufa. Next base: position 5,076 of record VZTV01051308.1, read on the forward strand.
CGTTAACAATACGTCATTTCTAAATCTGACCACAGTGGTGTTTGTGCTGTTCCTCCCGTGGTGCGCATCAATAGAAATCAAAAGGCACAGTTGCTCGAGGTTTGAGAGACCTCATTGCCTAAGCAAGGCCCACGCTGCACACAAATGGGACCAGTATTTCCATGCAGCGTCATTAGTAAAAATACTAGCTCTCATCTGCCAGCAGCCATGCAATAATTCATACTCTCACAACTGCCACATTAGCATGTTGATATAGGATGCTTTCAAATGCTGTTTTAATAACAAAAGTAATCGACTTCATATATAGGCTCAGGGTATGCCAACTTAGTACTAGCATACCTGAAACTAGGACTTAAGAAAATTAACTTTTTTCTGGACATTTTAAAGAGGTAGTTAGTCCAGACAGTTAGGATACTAGGCTAAACCATTTGTTAATACTACACACCCCTTAAAAGTACAGATTTTACAGATATTTCAGGCAAAATGCTTTAATAGATGCCCTTGTCTTACACAAATTCTCAAAGCTTCATATACACCTAATGCGTATCTAAACAAAGGATTAACTGCCTTCACTCTACAGAACTGGAAACATAATACTGTATTCCCTGAGAATTTTTATGCCTTTAGAAAAGTACTATATAAGGCTATTAATCTGGTCACATGCCTAAAAACTGGAATTTTAAAACCATATATTTGTATTTTCCTACTCCAAGAAGTTGTATTTTTTCCATTAAAATAAGGTAAATTAACTGTTTTACTTAGTGGAACATTAACAACTTCGACGTGCACAAAGTTACAAGTTATCGCTACAAGTTTTTAGCGAGGTACCACCACCAGAGAGAAACAGGAATAAAGTGGGAGGCATTTTTCATCAGTGCAGTTATTGCCATGAACACACAATCTCAATGCACAAACCCATAAAAGAGCGTAAAAGATATTAGCCTTTGCAAAAGCACAGTCAACTTCTTACAGCAAGTTTGACCACAGTACCTTCTAGTTATGTATCATACCTACCCTTTCTTAAATGATTCTAGAAAGCCAAGACCCAACAGTTACAATAACAACTTTTCTATTAACTGTGTGATATTGGGTGGGCAAATCATTTTACCTACTGGCGTTTGCTTCCCACCCCACCAATGTCCAGCTGGTATATGTGAAGCATAAACTCTTCCCTCTTTCTTACTGAAGACTTGAGGTTTACTCAGAATTACGAGATCCACTTCCGTGATACTGCCTCCATTGAATAAATTAAGGAAAAAGATTATTTTTTTTTAAGGACATTTTCCTAAAGGTTACTCCAGCTTCTACCAATACCACCACACAGATAAAAACCCAAACTACGGAAGCTGATGGAGGTACACAAGCATAAAAACAGTGAAGACGTGCACCCAAGCCCATAATTTTATAGCACAAATTATTTACTTGAGTTTTTATCTGGAAGCCTGTCTATCTTCCACACAACAGCTCGGTAGGCACTCTCGTATTTTGCTGTTCCAACTGAGACTTGTATTACGGGATCAGATTCAATCTCGTGTAAAACACCAAGGCACGTTCTCCTATTCATTTTTGCTTTTAGGGACTTCTGCCTTTGGAGGTTCATGGTCCAAAGTGCTTTGACCCACTGCGTGGGAACGGGAAAGTGTATCATAACATTTTCACAGTATTTCACAGAGGGTAAACGTGTTGGGATCTGAGCAGTTGAAGACATGTTTATAAAAGCCTGAAGTTCAACATATGCCCCCTGAACTACTACTGCAGCCTTCACAGAAAAGGGAAGTTCTTGCCCATTATACCATGTCCTGAAACGCATCAGTTCCAGCCTATAGGCATCCGGGGGCGTAAACTTAATAATTCGCGATTGCTCAAATTCCTGTGCTTTGACACAGTTATGGAAATGGCAATCGAGAATATCAATCCATTTCTTCTCTTCCTCCTTCTCGAAGTAATGCTCGTCCCTCTTCTGAAGCTCCAGGTCATTCAGGGTTAGAAAGCAGTCGGCACTTCCGTTCACAAAACACAAGCAGTAAATGTGTGTGATGACGGCACTTTCTACAAGTTTTCCTTCTGCCTTAGTGACTTTCCCCCAAAAGTTATCCACTATTTCCAGAGTCATTTCTTGCTCTTCATAATTCTTCTTTTGTCTAGAAATGACAGGAAGTTTCATAAGCTCTTCCTCGACCGTTAGGAGGAAATCGGTGAAGTCGCTATAATCTGTGGTGCCCAGCTTTAACATCTGCTCAACCTCCGGCTCATGGATCACTTCTACTTTGGGATGATACCTCCTTTTCTCTGTGTAAGACACACACTCGATCTTCACGGTATGGATTTTTCCTGAGACATTATAGCTCTCTAATTTGGGTTCTGACAGCTTACAGTGTGGCTGCAGCTGGAATTCCCGGAAAGGTTTCTCCAGGCCCTTTTCATAATACATCTGCAGTACACCTCCAGCTTGGACACTAAGGTAAATAGGGCCCCATTGCCGAGACGACATCATGTTCTTCTTTTCGGGAATCCTCAGCATGAAAGGCCACCCATCCACTTTCCGGCTCCTGAAGAGGCTGCGTGGGACAGTGGGGGAGAGCTTGTGCCATGCAAGAGCACTGGAGACAGGCGGGCTTCCTGCAGCATCACAGTTATCAGCTTGCAGGTGTTCAAGCCTCTCACAGATGTAGCTAAAGGAGCCCTGGTTAAGGCTTTTCTGATCGTGGCAAGTTTCTTTGTCTTTAGGATGACAAACGCTCCTATCAAGTGCTTTGTCTTTCCTGTGTGTGCTAATATTAGCTGGCAACGCACTGAGCGAGCATCCTTCCTTCCAAAAGGGACTGGAAAAAGCACAGTTGCTCTGGAAGTATGGGAAGTGCCCTGGTACCGACGACAACTCTTCTAGCTCCTCGCAGCTTCCTGGTGGATTAGGGCTTCCTTCATCTGTTGATTTGGAGACGAAAGTCTTAACTGGATGGTCAGGCAAGGTGTTCAAAGGAAGGCTGCTCAGTTTCTGCGAGGTTAGGGATGAGCAAATCCCAGGTGATGGAAGAAGGTTAACATTTGATGGCCATTCAGGGATGGGATAAAGGATGTGAATCCCAGGCTTTTGGATGCATGGACTTCCTGGGTAGTCTCTGGTAGGTGTAGTAAGTGGAGAGTTGCTGGGGGGTCCAGGACTTAGGTAGAAGTCAACTACAGGAGAGGAGAGTGGAGTGCTGCCTGTAGAAGATGATCTACTTGAAGACTCATGCACACTAGATAGATTCAGTTTAAGGCCATTTGCTTTACAACTACTCTGATTATCAACTGATTTCTGAGGTGACTGGAAGAGCGGCTCGTCATCGAAGGTGACCCAATTTGCTGGATTTGTGGAACACATCTTATAGGAGAAACTTGAGGCACTTGCACACGTATCACCCGCAAACCATCTACGAAAAAAACAACAGACATGAAGGGAAATAAATTCTCTTGAAAGACAGAACAAGGAAACCCAAACCTTATAAAATTCAAACCACACAAAGCTTAAAATGTTCATACAGTTCACAAATCCAGTGTACTTTGTGTTTTACATGTATAATCTGAGACAGCCATGTAGAAACTCCCCATGAATCCCCACTGCTCTCCCAGTTTGGGGATCTAAGAGAGATCTAAGCTTTACGGGCTCTTCAGAGTATCTGATGTATGCAGCCTCTAGATCAGAGAGAGCAGAAGGTCCCACAGCTGTACAGAACCGCTTGCATAATACTTTCTACTATACCACTTATCTGTAGCCTGTAATATGGACAGAGATTTTCCATATTAGGCCTCTGCTCCAGGTGAGGTTTCCCCTCCATCCCACCATTAAACAAAACAGCATTTTACTAAGAATGGTGCAGCTGTTTCCAAGAATAAAATTAGGAGGATGAGGGGGAATATTTTTTTTGTTGTTGAAAAGCTGTAGCAACTCAGTGCTGATGGCAAAGGTCCATATACTACTGCTATCAGGGCAAAACCAGCCAACCTGATGGCCAAGGTCCACATACTAGAGCCATCAGGGCAAAACCAGCCCACCAAGATAACATGTGCAATGAACGGCCAGTTCCTGAGGTCTCTCCAAAGGCAGACGTTCCCCTCGTGCAATGAGCATAGGCAACAGGGCAGTTGCATGAGCATCCCCAGGTGAGAGGCAGCAGGGACCATATTGTAGCCACCAGAACCAGCGTGCAACTCATCACGTGCTCCATGCTGCTATCTGAGTTGCCTCCTGCCAGGAGTGGGCTGGGCAGATTGGTCCCAGACACATTCCAGACCTTGGCAGGAATTGCTTCATGTCGGTTCTTTCAACCCTCACTTACGCTCTTAGGAACTGGACATGTCAGAGTAAAGTTAAAGGTGCAGTGGAAAAGCATTAGACTTATAAACAAGAAAGAGTTAGCCCTAAGGATGAGCAATATGACCCTGTTGAAAGGTAGACTACAAACATCCACCAGAGGTAAAACTATGGTGAAACACAAGTCAAGGCCAAGTAACAACATATGCATCTGCTGAGCACTGAACTGGCTGGCAGCCTGGAAAAAGTACAGGTCTTTAAACCAATTAATAAACTACACTTCATCAAATGAAGTATCTTTGGTAAAGGGCTTGGCTAGATGTCATCGGAGCAGGACTGCAACCAGTAAATAATTAATCTTGCTTTCATTGGTTTTAAATTATGCACTGAAATGTAAATGCTCACTGTATATATGTCATCCCCAAAGGTTTTCCTCCCCACTGCTCCTGACTGATGAAGAAGCGAGCAATAAATTGCTAATGACTGAGGAGAAATCAAGTACAATGAAGCACCACAGGGCACAGATAAACATCGTTCATTTGAAAAAAAGTTATTCTTGTTATGTCAGAACACATTCACGTTTGCCTGAAAGCACAAGGCAGGCCGAGTTCATATAGACAAAACCACCTGCACATATGTTTCTCCGTTAAGGTTAGATAACAATGACCTAAAGCTATTCCCCTTCGTGCACAGACAGCCATAGTTAGGCTGGTTATTAATTGCACGGCACTACAGCATATAATCACATAACCACAAAAGCCATTCTTTATCTGTAGTGTTTAGAGAACAGTTCATTTCTAGAGATGCCAAAGTTTGCCAAGTGAAATCTTATGCTACAAGTCATTATTTTTACCATTTCCCCATTATTTCTTGGCCTTTAAGAAAGTACCATAAACCATGGCACAGCCTGCTCACTCTGCTGCCAAGCAAACAAGAGCTTGCAATGGAGGACAACTCTGGTCCTTCATTATTTTTTGAACTCTTGACCTTTTTGTTCAGTAAAAATATTTGCACTATGCTAGTTATTTTATAAGCACTCTCCTCTCCACTTACAGAGAGAGAGAGAGAGAGAGAAAAGGAGCAAAGAAGTTACAAACGACTGTCATAGCTCAGACACACAGAGCTACCAGTGTATCCTTCACCCACACAATCACGTCAATAAAATAGAGTGTAGCAATGGAAAGAAAAATCACAGATATTTGGTCTCCGACTTGGTCATCATTTTTTCCTCCCATTCCACACCCTTCTCCTCCTTTCCCTCTGGTTGCCAGCGCTGCTCCTTCTGCAGTATATATTGATTATTTCTAGATTGGGAAGATTCAAAGTTTTCAGACCTTCCTTCACCTTAACAAACCTCATTAGTTAACAACAACTTACACAACGCTAACTCAGAGCATGGCTTTTTTCTCTAACAGCCAGGACTGCAGGCACTGCTGGTAAATAGAGAGCATTAGGAAGCAGCCTTTGAGGCTGCCATTAAAAACTCCTCCAGCATTTACAAGAGATAAGGGACTGCCAGTGAGAGAAAAACCTATGCTGAAGGAGGGGAGAGAAAGGCTTTCTCTCCGGAGGGGCTCCAGGGATGATGCAGGGGTACGGCATGAAGCTCAGCAGAAATGACGGCAAGTTCAGCAGCCTGACAAGGCACAGCCATTCGGTATGACCACAGCCACGCTGAAGGGGCACATCACAGAACACCGAGATGTGCGAGTGAAAAAGAAGACATAAAACAGGAATGTAAGTAAATACAAATGTTGTTTACAGTGAAGAACACATTCTGCAGCCTGTTTCCCTTTCTCATTAGCAATGAAGTTTTTTTAGCATCCTTTATTATTTCCATATGTTGATTTTTTCCCCCAGCGTCTGTTGTTATTCACTTTTTAAAACATGATGTTACAGATTATTCAGTAGGCTTTTTTCCTGTTACAAAACAAAAGGATTCTTGAAAGTCACCTGTCAAATATTTGACTTCAGTCAATAAACGTCTACGAAGCAAACCACTTTGGCAGATGGAGCTCTCATCTGCAATACCCTTCCCATACCTGCCAGAGGCTGTAGCTTTCACCTTTCATTACTTTTCCAGAAATGTGTTTTTTAAAAACAAAACAAAATTATACTGATGTTAGCAAAAACACACATGCAAGAAGTATGCGCTGAGATAAATAGCAGTTCCCCTACTGTTGCTCACTGATCCCCAAAACCGACTACTAGGAATGGAGGAAAAAAATCCAAATGGATCTTTAAAAGCTGTTTTTGTAACATCATGCTAATAAAAAAAAATGCACCCTCTTAGGTGTTATGGGCAGCACCATTCATCTAGCATTTAGAAGAAAAAAAACACATTTAGTCTTATGCTACTTTATGTAGCTTGTTCTCTGATGCTTCTACATCTGCACACCATAAATTAATCTTTTTTCTCAAGTTCTTTTTTGTTCTAAAAAGTGCTCCAAATTCCTCCTTAAGAATTAGGACATTCTTCCTCAATATGGCAGTAAACTGCAGCTTTATGATAGATGTGTTTTGACTCCAAAAAGCTCCCATGGGACCCAGGTAAAGTTACCCAAACTTTTTTGGGAGGAGGAAAATGATACAAGACACTATTGCTCTCTATTACCACATATGTTATGCAGCCCGTAACATTTAAATTACAAGCATGTGTGGTATCTCATTCAGATATGTGACAGGAAATACCGTTTTTAGAATACTGAAACTGCAAACAAAAAAGCTGGCTGAAATAACAGTTGATCCTAAATGCATCAATTCCAGTGAACCAAAAAGCTGCAACTCATCTTAATTCATCCTCTTCTGGCTGAAAACAATCCCAGAATCGCAGACTCACAGAATGGTAGGGGTTGGAAGGGACCTCTGGAGATCACCTTGTCCAACCCACTGCGTGAGCAGGCACACCTAGAGCAGGGGGCACAGGGCCACGTCCAGGCGGGGTTTGAATGTCTCCAGGGAAGGAGACTCCACAGCCTCTCTGGGCAGCCTGGGC
>VZTV01051316.1:2922-17215 GCA_013400875.1 Anhinga rufa
TCCTGTGTAAGAAAGCTGGGCAAGTGAAACTAGTAGGTTTCTGTGGCTGTTAACAGATGAATGGCTCCCTGTGGTATATGGAATACAGCTAGGAAATACGGGAAGAAAATACAATAAGCAATGATTTATTTGCGAGAGGGAGCAGATTAGGATTGTGCTGGTGTGCAGCATCACTCTTCATCTAATTGTTTTAGAGGGGAGAATATTGCTGAACTCTCTCTTCTCAAGGAGTTCAAGGTACCACACAGATGCATTACATTTCAGACAACAGAGTTTATTTGCTTCCTCCTTTTTATTCAGTAAAAGCTAGGTTAATGTGTGCGGAGTAGTGAAGTAGACTATGAGGTCTCGTTAGTTCAGGCTGAAACTTTTGCCACAGTCATAGCGTGTTTGTAGCATTTCAGAGCATCTGATAATTGCTTCCATTAATACCAGATCAGTATTGCTCTCTATGTAAAACACGGGATTTAAAAATGGATCATTATTTTAAAGAACTATAAAAAAGGATGAATCTGCTATGCTTTCTTTTTGTTATTAAAGCCTTCCTGTATATTTAGCAAAGAAATAACAAACACTAAAGTGCAGGTTTGTTTAAAACTGTAGAGTTTAATTCCAAAAGCAAAACAAATAAGTGATGTATTCACTTACCCCTCATTACTACCTGTTTTTGCATGGGGAAAAAATGACCAGTTTGTACTCAGAATTTTCTTAACGTAGTTTTCAAATATTACTGGAGGATTATATTCAGTAACATTTTTCTTTTTAAATTTAGCTGCAGGGTACTTGAAATGAGTCATGCATTGTACCATGGTGTAAAAACCTATCCCTTTGTATATGGAGAACTGTAGCTCCCATTTTTTGAGGCAGTTTTAGTACCTGACTAATTGAGGTTAAAATTATTAAAGAGCCCAAAAGTGATGGTAGATGAATAATTCTTTGTGTATCTGTCAGTGTTAAGAGGGGGTTTAGATGTATGTTTGTATGTAGTTTGTCTTGCGTGTGGTACTTCTAGGATGATGCACGTTGTATAACTGTTTACATGTTAATTTGATTATATACTTGTAGGTCAGGAATGAAAAACAATTTAAGTAATCTTGTCTTTAAGTATAAGAACAAGATGGTAAACAATAGCGTATAGATGAAGAAGAGGACAAAGTAGGTTAACCAAGTCATCTGTGCAGGGTGATTCTTAAATATGTTTTGTGTGTTTGGTTTGTAACTGTCTATAAAAGAAATTTTTCTTGGTACATCAGAAATTAGGTTTCAGTATCTTGCTCAATAGCTTAATGAAGTTTCCCCTTATAGTGCAGTTGGTTTCTCATTTTCATGTCTTCTCATTTTTGGTTTTAATTTTGGGTGTAAGTGTACGTGGGAGGAAGTTGTGACAGGCTTTTTGTTAAGGAGATGCTCTGTAATTTGAAGAACAACAGAAATTTATTCTTAAATTAGACTTCTGTGTTTGAAAATTTATCTTTCAGCAGTTCTGAACAAAAGGAAAGTGTTGCTTCTCATCGTCAGGACAAGTAAAGATTCTGGGTTTTTTTCATTGCAGATGAGCTATCTGTGCATTCCTTGTTGTTTAATGCATACGTGATCTCTATCTGAAGGCATCATACATGATCTCTGTGAAGGCACGTGTCCCTTTTCACGTAACTGTTAGAACACTGGTTAATAAAACCAGCAGAAGTTAGCCACAGCAGGTGTTGCAGTTCTTCAGTGCTTTGGTGATACTGGCGAGCATTACCTGAATCTGGCTGAATTATCCAGAAAATTTCTTCTGAGATGTGCTAAACTCTGCTTTCTGGATCTGGCAGCTTAAAACAGGTCTGATGTTGCTGCAAGGAGCTCAGCATGCAGTCTTTGAAAACAATGCTGCCTGCTTGGATCAAAACACCTCAACCCTTGGTCTAAAATACAAATCCTTTCCTCCGCTGGATGCAACTTCTTCCCTATGTGGATCCAAAACTAAACTGTTACCTATTTCTAGTGGTCTACAAAAGCATCAGGCACCCCTTTTGCCTGAAAACTGCTCTGTCGTTCATCAGGGCAGATGAAAGGGGATGGACCTGACTGAAAGGGTTTGAAGGGCTGCCCCCCCGGGACCCGCTCCTTGTGGTTGTGTTCCTGGTGCGACTCCATTCCTGTATTTCTAACTGAAAGAAAAATGGAAAATGTGTCAAAATGCAGATTCTAGCCTTCTATGCAGAGAAGAAAAACTGGGAGTGGGCTTTGCAGCAGTTCATTCCCCCACCTGTGAGCGGCAGCTGGTGGTGGCAGGAGTGGGTGCCACGTGTCATTGCCCGAGCCCACCTTGGTCTATGCCAGCTTCCTTTCTTTGGCATGCATACCCATAGTCAGCTGCTTAGGTCTGGAAGCTGTCATTTTTTTCCTGTGGTCAACAGCGGGCCTGTCTTGTGCAGTCACAGTTGGTTTTGAGCCCCCTTTATACCCTCGGCCTCTGCAGCATCCTGGGGCAGTCCTGTGCAGTCTGTGGCTGCAGTGCAGGGTTTGTGAGCAGAGTTTCCTTCTGTTTGATTTAAACCCGCTACTATTGATTCATTTGGATTATAGGTTTTGTATTACAAGAAATAGAGAGTAATTATTTCCTTTTCACCTTAACTTGCGCCATGGGTGATCTTTTATCCCCCCACAGCTGGCTCTCTAACCTGAAGAGTGTAATTTGTTGAGATTGACCATTAGTTGGTGCTTTTCCATACTTATATATCCTTTTGTATTCTCTCAATCTTTTTTGGCTTTTGGGGAGAGGGTAGCCATAACTGTGTGGGATATCCAAGGTGTCATTGTGTTATGGATTTCTATAGCAGCAGAGCGATGATTCACAATTGTTGGGGTGTCCATATCTCAGTCCCCCCTGTCCCGTCTCCCCGCCCCAGTGCTCGGAAGCAAGTGTTTAATCATTTTACCCATGGTGGAGAATGTACTGTTTATTGTTATTGCTCTTTTTCATAACAAGATTATAAATATATAGAGTTATAAAACCAAACATCACCACCCCCAAACCACAACTTCTTGAATTTTACGTATGTTTCTGAAGCTTCAGATCAGTAGGTCATCTGATCTCATGTAGTGCAGTTTTTTCAGAGTATTTTTTTCCTGTTTGGTATAATGCTATGGTGCTAAAAGTTGGGTCAGAGAAGAGAATATAAAAATGGCCCAAAATGTATTATCAATATAGGAAGAAGAATCTTGGATTTTTACTCCTAGCCACAGGGAGAATTTCATAGTGTTCTGATTTTTAAGTCTCCCATGTTAGTATTTTTTTTCATTTCAGTAACCTGGTTTAGAACTAAAAATAGTAATGAATCGTAAGAAAAAAAAAATGGTTCTATTACCATATTCTTGGGTTAATTTGTTCCTTCTCAGATGTTTTGTCTATCTAAAATCATTTGCATATATCCTCTCAGACCGGCCTACATCTGTGTGAAAATGTGCATCTTGTTCAATCACACTCACATATCTATAAACAAGTAAGTTCTTTCGTACCATGAGCACAATTACAGTAATAGATCCTCTGGTGGTGGTGGTCTTTTGTGGCAGCTGCATTGTTTCGGGCAGCTGAGGTTCCTGTATAGCGCTACTCAGCTTCAGAGAAAAATGGTTATTCTATAGTTTTGATTTTAATGCCCTTAAGTTCTTATTTGAGAAATCCTTCTTGTAGTTACTGATTTGGCAAACCTGTTTAAAAGTAAATTGAATGGTGATATATCGAGTTTGGCATCAATTTCTATCTTGCTCTGAGAAGACCTTGCCTGCAGAGAAGGGAGAGTGCAGTGGACATGGAGCAGAAGGTGTATCCGATCCATGGTATAGAAGGCAACCATTTTTCTTTCCAATATAATTATACTAAATGCCTCTTTATTACTGTTCCTTTGCATCACTTCTGGGAGATTAGTGATAATATGGTGGGGTTTATGCACGATAACTCCCAAGTAAAAGTAGTTCAGTACAAGCCCTAGGGTGTTTGTGCTGTTGGTGTGGTGCAGCAGGCACTGCTGCCACTGACTGTAGCGTGCAATACATGCCTCCTTGGTAAGTGGTCCAGTGGTCAGTCTTAGGAAAGATCACAGAGCCTAAAACACATCAGAGGTTGACTTAAGTATTTTTGTAGCTAAAGATACTAACACCTAGTAGTCTCTAGGTATGACTGCAACAGTCCTGTGTGGGATTTTTTTTTTTTTTAAAGGGCATTACAAGGAACATTAAAATACTTGGGCTTCCTAAGCATGACTGTCCCTGTGTGGCAGAGAGAGGCAGTGGCATGTGCCTGATGTCTGATACTCCATGAAGATGGAGAACGTTATCTCCTGTTTTCTACCACCTTCGCAAATCCAACCTTTTCTACCTGTTGAGAGAATTGAGGTTGCTGTTATTCCCATCTCGGGGCGCTGCAGTTATGGTAACGTCTGTTTCCAGGCTCTCAAGTCCTGTTGATTTCTACATACTGCTGCCATGACAAGGCCCCGTGGGGTAGCTGGTAAGGGATAAATGTGGGGTGTGGGTTTTTTTTGTTTGTTTGCTTGTTTTTCCTGTTATGATGAGGATGATTTCACACTTTCTTATTTCATCACAAACCAGACTTTAAAAAACAAACAAAAAGCCCAAAAAACTAGCAAACACCTTCACGTTCCCACAGTCAGGCAACTTATGCCAAACAGCAATCCGTTTGCCTCTTATTTTGAGACACTTGCTCTCTCTTTTCAAAGCAGATTGGTGACATAGGTGAGAGAGATACATTTCCTCAGCTGCAGCTTATTCTCCTAGCAAAGCCCTGGGAACTCTTTCCAAAATATACACCCAAGAGAGGCCATAAGAACTCTGCAAAGATGCAAACATCTGTTTGTCTGCAATAATAAATCCTTTTCAGTGATTCACAATGTATCATATGCTTATTCAAACATTAAAATACTGCAGAGATCTAGTTTTGTTTTTTTTTTTCTGGCTTGCTTGTGGATTTTTCTTCTCAAGATGAAAGAATGTATTTTTATTACTGCTAGTCCACTTCACTAAACTTTCTTGCCATTGTGTATTATTTATGCTATAGAAATGCAAGGTCACAAAGAAACAAAGTCCTTGCAGTGTGGGGTTCTGTCCCCGTCCCCCCTGTCCTCCCCCGAAAATCCCATGGTTTATTTGCACTCTAACTTTACAGATACCCTTTCTTGCCCAGAGTTCTCCTTTTTTGATGAAGAGTGATGCTGAACACTTGCATGTCTTGTTCCATACAGCAAAGCATAAAATATTGCTGTTGCTGTACTTCTGTTATTTTAATTGCTGAAGATAACTGGGACAGTGGGCAATACTGATGGTATATTTTCAGTTAATTCTGGAAGATATGCTTCTTTTTCCTATGTCTTGTGCTTTGCCTTAGTGTGTCCTTAGTGAGTAGCAGGCTCTGTAGATATCCAGAATGCTAGGCGCTTGAGTATAATTTAATAATCTGTGTATTATTTTAAAGACACACGTAAGCAATAGCTGCTTGCTAATAAAATGCATTTACTGACCCATAAGTGAATTGATCCCTATGACTATTTAAGGCTTAGGGCTCTAAAAGTTTTTCTCTTATCTTTATGTTAAACAATGGAAAGTTTTACCGTATGTTCAAATAACGTCTTCATCAGGTTCACAACAGGATACCATAGTTAATTTTCAGTCGAGTGCTTTACAGGATTTTCTTTTTGCTGGCTGGTTGGGTGAAAGTCTAGACACTGAGAGACGAGGCCTTAGAGGGGTCTCACAATATCGTTATTGTGAATGGTAAGTAGGAGCAGCTTCCTCTGATGTACAGACTCCATGCCCAAACCAGTAGTACAAAGGCATAGCTTTTGTTCAAGGGGATAGGGGCTAATCCGAGTGCTGCACACTGTGAAAAACCTTTTATGGAAGGGGGGAAAAACTTGCCTTGAAGGTGAGAGGTCAGCAGTTTAACCTCTGACCATAAAATAAGAGACTACCGAAGAATGGGATGAACAAGGGGGAAAAATACTTCAAGTACTCCATCCTTTGTTTATCAAAAATGGGTCAAGCAAATGAGTGTCAGGAATGGTTACAGGAGTTCTGGTGGGATGCAAGTGAGTCTGAAGATGTGTGCTAGCTTAAGTGCACGTTGCTACAGAGTTTGGAGCTTGCATAGCTTTCTCTTCTCCAATGCTTGATAAAGAGATCCCCAAATGAAGATTGAATCGTTCAGCAACCCTTAAAAGCACAGTTACTCTCCTCTCCTCCTCCCCAGCCCAGATCAGATTCTCTTTTTTTTTTTTTTAAATTTTAATCTTCCTTTGCCTAAATTAGCATTTTGCCTTTTAAATGTTTCCACTGTTTCTGGACTTTTATTTTTTTTTAAACTGATAAAGAGGCATCACAGTAATAACCTCCTTGCACATGTTCAACAGGCAGTGAGATGGGTCTCTAGTTAATGCCGCGGGTCTTTGGGTGGTCAGCGCTATTGTACGACAGCAGGGGAGAGCTGTTTCCAATCTTTGTGCAAAGGGAATATGGAAGCTTTCCCCTCTGATCTCATTTTGGTATTATCAGTGCTGGGAATTTAGTTGCAATCCAATTAGAAATGATGGAAGTTATGTTAACTAACAGTTAAGCCTCCCATATTCTTAGGTCCAACTGTTTGGACTAATTGGTTACGCTCCTCTTGACTCTGGCTGGCAGAAGATACCAACAGTGATTAATATACTTGGTGTGTTAAAGCTCCCTGCCTGGCGTACAACCATTCCTTGTGCTTCACTACATCTAGCCCATAAGAAGCACTACTCTCCTCCCTCCTGGTATCTCCCAGCATGCAAAAAAGCAAAGAAGACATAATGCCTTGCTTGTGCACCTCTGGAAGTTTTATACTTCACTGGCCATAGATGTGTTTTATATATGAGGTAAATTCCTCTTCCTGCTTTACACCAAGGGATTAAAGCTAGACTTTGTTGTTGACCCTCTTCACATGTCACATCTTCAAACATTTGCTTATGACCTGGACAGCTTTAGGCTCCTTGTGTTAAGAGAAGTGATCAGTAACCATGAGCATTCCTCAGCCAGCCAGTGGCAGGACTTCTCAGCACTCGAGACATATATTTTGGTACATGCTTGATTTTGTTTGTGCTTGGAAGTAGCACAAACTCGGACATCATGCTTCCTCTGACCCTTGGCTGAGCATAATCCTTCATTTCTCAATTTCATATAGACATCCATCTTTCTTCTTCTTAATTATATAGGGGTAAATTTCTCAGAAAGGTATTACTAAGTTTACTTCCATGATCTGACACATCTTCAAATGAAAGAGAAGACTCTCTATTCTCTTTATGATCCTTAGAGGCCCTTTTGGGTTTACTGATTTCAAAATACAGTGTTTTCATGGAGAGCTTGTAAAATCTGCAGGGTTGTTTAATAAATCAGTTTTAAATGAAAGACGCAGGATTGTGGCTGTTGCTGGACATACCTGTGCAGGTGATTCCTATGGCTATTAAGTGAAAGTAAAATGAATAACCAATTCCTATTATACTCAATTTGCCTTGCTGTTAATGGGTTAGTTTTGTGACTTTTTCAGTGGGCAGCGTGAATTGTGACCTTTTAGGCTTTTCAAATTTGGTGGGATAAAATGGGGTTCTCAGCCAAAATGGCTGACATTTTTGCCCTTGGGGAAGCATCAGAAGTTAAAAGGCTTATGCATTTTAGAGTAGGTGACCTTCCAGTATCTTGTAGTTGAATTTAGAAAACAAGAGATACAGTTTTCCCCCCATATTTTTTTTTTCTGGAATCTTTAAAACATCTAAGCTTCTTCTATACCTTATGAAAGATAACTGGTGATGTTGTCATGTTCTGGAACAGTATCTCATGCAGCACATCTGTATTTCAGGAAAAAAAATGGGTTAAAACTACTGCTGTATGTGGTTCATATCTCCTTGCTAAGTTCTTTTTTTTTCTGATTAATTGCTACAGTGGTAGAAAACTTTGTGATAAAAATTACTCCATGTGTCAAAAATAAAATTGCTAAGTCATGCATATCTTAAGGTGGTATATTGGTCGTGGGAAGGCAAATGGCAAATGAGCATGGACTTGAGCTAGAACAGGATTTTATTTCTGGAATCTTAACTGTCCCTTTTCCCTGAAGAAAGGAGGTATGCTTTACAATTTTAAGCAGAATGTTATTCTGTGGAATTTACCTACCCTAAAAAGAAACCCTCTGCAGGCGGATGGTGCTTTAGGCTCCAGTTCTGAATGTGCTTTCCACATAACTGGAGAAGACACCCAGCTCATAGGCCTTCTGTTTTGTCTAGAGCAGGTTAGTCCCATTGGTAGGAATGAAGAATTTTAGCAGTAACAAGTAATCTGAGATAACTTGCTAAAATTAAGATGCGATATTTGCACATGCATAATTTTTCAACTCTATTTTTAGTCTTTTCAGTTTTCAGAAATGAGTGAATTTTCCCTGCTCTGGTAAGTGTGCTCATTTTGTTTATCAGAGTGATGGAATGCTCAGCATAAGAGAGTAGTTATCTGAGGCTTGTTTGAGAGAGAGTGTGTCTTTCTACTTGAAAGGTGCAGCAGTGTGTTTGTACCCTTTATGTTTTCTTACTAATTATCAAAACAATTAATTAAAAAGGTGCTATAAGGAGATACCTTAGTTTATATAGACATAATTTAGAAATACATCGTATTCCATCGATCATGAAATTGTCATCACGGGTCATTATGGTTAGACTTCATTAATAAAAAAAGTAGAATTGTTTATCTTAAAGCAAAGCAGCTTCTCTTTTATCTAGCAGCATATTGAACTGTTCTTGATGAAAAGTGCACGCATGTGGCTAATGATTTGTTTCTTCTGCAGCATAGTGTATTTTAGTACGAGAATTCGCTTGTCTGAAAACATTTTAATACTTAATCTGAAAATTCATTTTTATGCTTCATGAAGACTAGTTGGTACCTGTGATTAATTCTTAGTGTTTGGAGCTTTTTTTGTTTTCCTGGTAAACAACCAATGAGACAATAGTATTTTCTTGTGTTTTGATCAGAAATTATTAGCCTTTACCACTGAGTCCAACTGTACACTCTCGCTGGTCTAGGTTTTGCATACGTAATAGAGCTCAACTATTTCTCCTTGAGGTGAGTCTCCTTTTGTTTTCAAAAACAAAAGGAGGAAAGCTCCATGTAGTTACTAAATTGTTACCAAACCGTACTCATCATTCAGATCATCCTTTTAAGCTTTCCGTGGTGAATGTGCAGCCATGGCAGCAGTACTGCCTTACTAGTGCAGAAGGTGAATGAATGGGAGGACAGAGCACGGGTGTGAAATGACTAGAAGTGGTTAGTGATGTGGGGCTTGTAGGTCTATGTCACGGAAGAAGTTGGAGAAATAAATACAAAATGGATGCTAGAATCATACAGCCCCTCCAACATGTGGAAGACATAATAGCATCTGATCCTTTCATGCAACTACTGAACACAGGGAACTTGTGCAATGAGAAGGGCAGTGGTTGAGAGGAGACCTTTTTATTAAAAACTTCTTATGGATCAATGTTATATAATAAGTAATATTACATGTGGTGTCATATATTTCAGCTTCTTGTGCATTCTGTGTGTTGACGGCTGCTACTGTTGTGCAGGTTTATAGGTGCACTCTGAAATATTAGCATCAGATTTATTTGGTAAATTGATGTTTTTAGATGAGACGTAACTGTAATTTATGCTGGTTTTGATTTGTTAATAAGTCATTCCTTGTTCTTTCACATCAATAATAATAATAACATTTTTTCCCTTGCTAATATTTTTGACTGCTGCATATCTGGTGCATACACATGCATTAGTCGTGGTTTCCCTGTTCTCATCTCACTTCTTTCTGCTGTAATGCTCTTTGGAAAGTAAAATTAAGACCTTCATTACTTAAGAGGCAGAAATACTCAGTTTAGACATATGGATGGCCTGTCTTTCTGTAATACTCCCTTCCTTCCTTAGCCCTTATCTGCTCATCCCCAAACACCCTGTTGCTCTTCTGAGTGTGCGCAGGTCTGTTTCCTCTCTTCTTTCTACCCTGAGTGGCAGTAACCACTCTCTGGGTCACTTTTTGCCTCTGTGACCAACCACCGACCAGCCAGAGCCCACAGCCTGGCTGGTGTACCCTGGCTTTTTGATCAGCAAGACAGCTGGGCCTGGGTCGGGCTCCCACCCAGCAGCATACTTGTGTACCTTGCAGGGTGCCTTCATTGACGCAACTGCTTCTGACATATATTCTTGCACGTTTAGGACAGCTAGTTTGAATGGAGACTGCTGAAATGGGAGAAGAAGGCTTCTGACTTTGCCTTCTGGAAAGGCTCAATTTACAAAGGATGTGTTGAGTTCTGACCCCACGTGGGATGTGTGAGTGCAGCATGTTGTTTTGAACTTTAGCTTTTTCTATTAGGGTGAAATATATTGTCTGCTATTATCACGCTGTTAAATTAACTTTAACTATTTGTGCACGATTTATTTGAGATTCCACTGGACGAAGCAGGCATCAGGCATTGAGCTTTCGTAAGATAAAATAGTTTTGTACTCCAACCACATTGCAGTTACTTTGGGATGTAAATTGAAATCATACATCTATATCACCCTCCTACTTTGCTGCTCTGAGTAATTACTACTTTAGAAATCAGTAGAGGAATGTAACGCTACTGTTTTATTACTGAAGTACGTGATATCAAGAAGTGTCTTGGAGAGTTTCCTGTTATTGAATGTGCTTTGGGATCAGTAACCCATAGAGACTGGAATCCAGGCCTCCTGCCTCCAGGGCAGCAAGACACAACACTAGGATGGTTACAGCCCCTTTTAGACTCATTGGGATGCCATTTACATCCTCTTTTTTTACTGACCCCACTCTAGCAAATAATTGGGAATTTTGACCTAAAATGCCTGGGAGAGAACCCTTTGACTTGCTTTTACTTGTCCTATGTGTATGTGTGGCACATGCTTTAAAATAACTAACCCTGGGCTTGCATGGAAGTGTCCTTTTTTAATGCACGTAAATGTTTTTCTGAATCAAAAAGAATAATTTTTTCCAAGATCTCATGATATTTGGGAACCTGGAATCTCGAGATCATGCAGCAGGTAACTGGCAGGACTCAATATCAGAGCACGTGTTTTCCAATTCCCAGCATGTTGCGCTGCTGACTGGGCCCATGTTCTAGCTCTGCTGAAGAGGGACAAATACTGTTAATGAAGCTGAACAAAAAAGAATATAATTTTTTTTTTCTTGCTGCCCTCTATAACTACTTTGTGACTCTTCAGAACTTTGAAGCAGTTAGAGAGAAAGGTGCAGAGAGGTGCAGCTATGTCAGAGTTTGTTCTACTAAAAGATCAATACATTTTCCAGTAGGAAAACACCAAAGAAATACATTGGAGTAACCTTCTGCTGTGTGTGTTTTTCCCCTTTGAAAGCCTTGGCAAGGGAAAAGTGCCTGGTTTGGGAGCATCCCTGAGAGGGATGTGCTGTGGAGCCTGTGCTCCTGTCCTGGGAGGTCCTTGGTGGGGATCAGAGGGGTGTCTCTTCCCTGGGACATCAGGTACCAAAAGCCACGGTGCCTCTGCTGCATCAGTCTGAGCCCCTGGCTCTCAGCATGTGTTGTGTGCGGTCACTGGCTCAGAAACTTCTGGGAGACCCTTTCTTAATGTTTTCTTTGTTTTCTATAGAAAAACCCCAAGGTTTGGGGATTCTTTATAAGTGGTTTGGTGAATGACTAGAATATCTTTAGTAGCTTCATGGACTAATACCAGAGGAGACTTGTAAAATCAATGTTAGTGTAAAGGTTGCTTTATGTACTCCTTTTTGTCCTGACCATGGCTATGGGTGCTGAAACATGAGTGCTTCATGATAGACTGAGAATCTCAGCTGATTAGAGGTTTATTAGTTGTTGGAGTAACACTGATCTTTCTGTAAGCAACCCCTTAACCTACTGTTGTGTTTTGTTCTTATCAAAAGTTTAGTGTTGACTTTTAAGGATTGGTATGTGGAAAATGTCAAAACATTGATTTTTAAGCTGCATGCTGCCTGCCGTAGACAAATTGGGACTGAATGCATGTGGGCCAGCCTCTAAAAATTTTTGTTGTTGATTCTTGCTCACATGGAGGGCCCTTGGGACAGATGGCCCCTTGCTGTTGATGGTTCGATTACAGTGATCACCCACAGCTTCTGAGGAGTGCGAAGAAAAGAAATTGCTTTCTTTGTCAAGGTGTTTTCAATTCAATTCTCACCCATTAGCCCTGTTTGGTTAAGTTTTGAATTACTCCATCAGGTGACTGATGAGTTTATTTTTTCCCCCCAATAGTATGAAAATGGATTTGGTATAAGACAGAAAGCAAAGGCAAGAAAAGATTTGTGCTTATTGATCAGTGCTCCTTCATCTTTATTCTGGTTTAAAGTATCATGAACAACCAAGGTAAAAATGAACGCTGAATCAGAATAGGCTAGAAAAAAATATATTTTAAAAAGATATTTTAATTATTTTAAATCTGTGAACTGTTTACACATACAGCAAACTATATATGTAGGCTATGGCTAATCAACGTGACTGTCGTGGTTTTAGAACTTTGTGTAACTGAGAATGCTTATGATTCTTTGAATTTAATTTATAGCAGATTGATATGTATATAAAATTATGAAACGTTGTCTGATCTAGCTAAAGCTTTCATAGTCAGATGTGTTTCAGTTGTGGTGCCGTAGATGTTCTGAGGAGTAAGAAACAGCCAGGCCAGGACCTGGTTGTGAGTGCTGCTCTACTTATGTCCCTTCCTACCACAGCCAGTAAGCAAAATGTGAAAGGTTTGAATTTCATGTAGGCAACATTAATTGTAATGGGAGAATGAAAGCAGGATAGATAATTTAAAACTATGTTTTTGTAGTGTAAAATTATGATGATTCTTTTTCATACATTATTGTTCATTCTGTTAGATCACTGCACAGCCTGTCTTGTTGAAAACTTCTTTGAACAGGAGACCCAGTGACAGCAGAAGTATTTTGTTTTATAAACCTTCGTCAAACATTAGCAATGAATTAAGGCATATATGGTGCTCACTTGCTTGTTCTTTTGCTACCTTAGTTCTTAGATCCTCATTTTCATGAGCCATAATTCACTCATGATTACAAGTTAAAAATAGGAGAATTAAAAATAGTACTGCGGCTCCAAAAGGCATACAATTGTTGCCACGCTTTACAAGCTCATTCTAAAGACTTAGCAGGTAAAAGAAACTCCTGCTTATCTTGCAGAGAGACCAAATGAAGGCTGAACATATTCATTTTATCTGTGCACTATCGGTGCAATGAACTCTCACCCTGATTAAGGTTTTTATCCTGAAGCATGGCTAATAGCATTGCAGCCAAAAGGATCCTGTCTTTCTGTCCCTAGTTAGCTGAAATGGCTTACTGCTCTGTCCTTCAGTGGTAACAAATTCTTGGGCAAAAAGGGATTGACCTGCTGCTCTGAAGGAGACGGCAAGTTGTGGCTGGAAGTGTTAACCAACTACTTGCTTGTAAAAGGAAAAAAGTACTTACTGCGTAGTTTGAGTGCTTTACAGAGAAAATTGGAAAAATCAGAGGAACTGTTAGGTCAAAAACCTGTAGCGCTGTCAGACAAAGCCCCGCATCTCTACAATGCGGAAGGCTGGACCTTGCACGTGATTAGTTGGAGTTAAATATTTGCACGCTGTTTTCACATCCTTGATTTTCTGAGTATTTTGAGGAACCATTATCACATAAGTTAAAAGTAGTAATACTTGAAAATAATTCTAGGTAAACTTTGCAATCAGTAAATCTATTCCGTGGCTTTACAGCACAGTATACACATGTCGGATTCACACACTTCAGTACGAGTTGTGAGCTGTTAATACTTTGATGGGGTAGTACAGACATGCGTGTAAAAGCTGTGGAGTTGCCATGACGTTGTGATGCTGTGAGTAGTGACTGAGTTGGACCCACTGACCTCAAATGTGAATTGTGTTAACATGGAGTAGAGAGAAGAATGTGGTGTGTGTGCTTTTTGTTTAAAGACTGAGTGACTTTTACAGTTGTGGATTGTTTCTTTGTTTTCCCATGTATTGGAAAAAAATTCTGAATTTCCACAAATGTGGTGTGAGCACTGGTGTCCTGAAACCATTTAGTAAGTTACATGTCTGTGAAAAGATTCTATTAAATCTTGAGCCACTTGATAAGTCCATGAGCAATTTGGGTTACTTGTAATTTGGGGCTTTTTTTTTTATTTTTAAAAGCATAAATCCTACAGAAATGATTTTAAGCTATGATCTAGTT
>VZTV01051318.1:0-11550 GCA_013400875.1 Anhinga rufa
GTGATTCTGTGATCTGTGATTATTTATCCATAACTTAATTTACTTAAAGCAAATATTATTTTTGTAATTGTGTTGCTTGTTTTCATCAGTTTAGACTGCTTATCACACATAATTCATATTATACCTACTATCCCTTTGAAATAATGTCATGCTTAGGAAAAAAGAGCGTGCTACAAATGTTTGAAATCTGTAGCTATCTCTTACAGTGATGTTATATTGCAATAATTTTCACATTAAGAAATGTAGACAAAACCAGTTGTACACATTAACGAAGAAAGAGTAGCAAAGGAAAATCAAACCAATACACGTTCAGAAGCACACACAACTTAATGGCTAGATCACAGGTAGTATTTTCTGGATTGCAGTTTTCCCAGTGAAAGCAAAATCCTTATTAACTGTTTTTATCTTAGTATTAATTGTTTACCAGCTCTTGGCATAAAGGAAAGAGTTTATTTTAAGAAAAGTATTTATCACTTAACAATGACATTCACTAACAGGAATTGAAATTGCTGATCAAACTTGATACTACCTTTAAAATATCCCATAAGTGATAAGAAGTCCCTTCCCATACTGTTCTGTCAGCATCTACTTTATCATAATTTACAAGGAGAATTGCAAATGTCTCCATTATTTGGATAAATGAGTGTATTTGATGGCTGGCCTTATCCCCTAGATAATGTCACAGAAAGCAGACAGGATCCCTTCCCCAATGTAATTGTTACTTGCACAGGCAGACCAAATGTGTGGGAGAACAGAAGTTCATGTTTGAGCAGAACTCAACAGAAATAGTTTGCTATTACACAATTGAGTGATAGGTAAAATCCACAGAACTTTTTATTTTTAAACACCCAAAATCAGATTTTGATTTTTGTTGGTGAGTTCACTATTTTAAAACATAAAGTGATAGCTGTGAATGAGTATGTTTCAGGCAACAAACAGCTAAGCAAGAAGTTATGAGCAATCTCATATACACGGTAAGTCGATCACAAGTTTCTGTGGTTTGCAAAGTAATTATTAGCTAAAAGTGAAAGAAAGATCACTTACACTCTTTATTTTCATGTTGGAGATCTCAGTAACCCTATGGCTTTCCATTTGTTAAAGAAAGATGATTCTTATTGTCTCTGATACAGGACACTGAAATATTGAAAAAGAACTGGCATTTCTTCTAAAACATACTGAGCTCATTCACCCCTTTCCTTTCTATAAACACATCTATACACCCACTGGTTCTGGGAAGTATTCCAGCTACAATGAATTCAAAGTGAGGAATATGCACAGTTGGGTGGCTTGTAAGGTGGTTGGCTAAAGATTTAGCTGAGAAAGAAAGAAAAGGAAACAGAAAAGGAAAGTCAAAAGAAGGCAGAAAAAGCAAGGGAGCCATCAAAAAGTATGGGGGGGATGCTTAAAGGAAGAGATGAGAGTAAATACTTGCTGACAGAAGGGACAAGATGAGTTTGGCAAAAAAAAAAAAAAAGGAATAAAATAGTAAAAAAAGGAACAAAGAGAAAGTAAACATAGAGCATGATTAACATAGGTGAAAATTGTTCCTTTGAACCCATTTGTCTCTATTAATGTGTTTTAGTTTTTTTTTCTTTTAGTTACCCATGTTTTGTTATCTTGTGTCTGAATCTTCTAGGATTAGTCCTAAGGATGTTATGAACTTCACAGCTATGACTCAGAACTACAGCTGTGAGTTCACTTTGAATCATTCTTCCCAGGAGTCTAGACACTCTTCTCTATACATCCTTATGGGAAGTTTTGACTCAGTAATGCCACACTTTCCCCATCCCCACAGTTTTTTAAAACCTCCAAAACTGCAGAGTATTTTTATAATATAGATATTATACTTAATAAAATATTGATAAGTTGTCATAAGAACTTGTAAGAGTTAAGATTCTTTGCTAAAAAATGCCAGACAAGACAGCTAGCAGAACTAGACTGGGTTTCTAGAAGTTCAAAAGTGGAGAAAAAACTTTTGACCTCTAGAGATCTGTGATATTGTATCTAGTTCAAACAGCTTGGGTACACATGAAAACACTTTGCTGTCAAAGACTGACCATTCAGTCACACTCACAGTCTTACAAGAACAAAGAAGAACTGAAGTGTCATGGCTGCTGTATATTAATTTGAGAATGCCTATTTTACATGTTAGAAAAAACATTTCATAGGATCATCCCATCTCAATAATTGTATGAAAAGAAGATAGAAATTTACTACTTAGCTGGTGAAGTAAAGAAGAAACATCCAAGTAGAAGTCATATCTAACCAGAGCTAGTTTTTCCAAGCAACACTTTTTGGTCTAATTATAGGTATGTGTTTCAGTTGAATGTTGTCATGTGCCACACAAGTGATGCTATCGTTATGGAAAAGCTGATGCATCTGTTTTGTCAGGATTGTACTCCATTTACTGCATGTGTCTAACCCATATCATCTGTCTGGTAGGTGGAAGTTTTAGAAATCCCTTAGAAAAACTAAAAGATTTTGTTTGAGCTTTTCCTCAGCTATTTTTCTGTGCCTAGGGATAGAAATGTTAGCTACTGAGATTATATGAAGCAATCTGGCATCTGATCCAATGGAAAAATCATGCAAATTGCTGTGTTGCTTTTAAGATTTAGGTAGTGGAAGTAACAGCAGCAGTATAAAATTCAGCTCCAAACTTACTATTTGACATTAACCCAACAATGAGGGACAGACACTGATATGTTTCACTCCAGTGTAACTCAACTGTGGGGATAAGGTGCATATATATTATACATACGATACTTTCAAAGCCAAAAGTCATGCACAAATTTATATGTCTGGAGAAGATGGAATAAATGTTGCTGTAAATCCATGCTCAGTCTCAGGTAGAAGGTTTTAGTAACTTCCTTGATATTGGTTGACAGGCAATGTGTCTCTGCAGTGTACCAAAAATCTGTTTAGGTTTCTCAATAGGAACATGAAAACTTTTTAGGAGAAACTTATAAAATACCTTATTGCTAAGAAAAATATGGTCATTCAGCTAGACCTTTTGAAAATGTACAGAATTTTCTAACTAAAGATGGTATCAGTAAATACAAGCAGTCTAACATAGTGCACATTAAAGAGCCACCCTGGCTTCACTGTTAATGTTCCTCCTGCAAAATTTATCCTTTTCACTGATCTTCTTACTTTAGATGTTACTTGTAGTAATGTTTATAAGGGAACAATTCTGCACTCTTCTGGCTGTGACGTCCAAAAGAAGAAATCTGAAAAATCAACCTCAATCAGAAAAACAAGGTAAGGACACAGTCCCTATATGTAACAAGCATGAAGCCCTAGAAAAAAGCTGTGTTTATGTTGTCACCAGGACTTGAACAGTGACTATGAAGTGCACGAAGAACCTAGTCACATAATAAAGAACTTTTCTGCATATGTAATATATCTGAATGGAATAACTTAATTAGAACTGCAACCCACCAAGAGAAATTCCATGTCCAGCAATTTTGAAAATCTGAAATGTCTTTTTTTTTTTAAATTCTTGTGAGTAGTCAAGGTGGAGCTATAGGTAACTGTGGCTTATGGCTAAGGCTAAGCATAAGCAAATCCATTAAGCTTACCTGAATGCATGAATCTTGATATTAGCCCTGTCCTGCATGCTGAGGACGTGCTGTCATATAGGGAAACCCTGAATCCTGCTGTGGCATCCTGCTCCATCATACTTCATGCTGAGCTGGTGTGTGTCTTCACAGAGATTCCCTTCACATAGAAACCTACATGTAGGGTAGGAGTTCATGCAGGCTGCGAGGACATATCTTCTATATGTACTCTGGAGATAAGCAAAATACATCAGAGCATTAGGCCGCTTGGGTGCACCTAAGCCACAAAAGTCAGGTATACCTGATTGCTGCTTCTGCATACAGTGTTAGTATAACTGGAGGGGTCCAGAGGATGATGAAGATTCAGCTAGAAATATGATCATGACAATTTCCATTTCCTGTTCTGTTTTCTGATGTAACTTCTACACAGCTACCTACAGGCTGGTTTGTTCTGCTTTGAAGGTAAACAGGTAATAAGTAGCAGTCCCCACTCTTACTACTTTTTTTTGCTATGTTTATTATTCTCTTGCATTTCTTCTTTACTTAAGCTAAAGTATTTGTTATTTATTTATTTGAATTTCTGATTCTTGGTTTACAGCTGAATGGCTTTTCTACTCCAGTGACTGCTGCTGCTTTGCTAAATCCATACTGACTACAAAACTTGATATTCAGCTAGCACTTTACCACTTTTCACATACATGGCTTCCCTTCCATGGTGAAATTATTTCCTTTTAATTCTGATTCCTAAAATGTGTCAAAATAAAAAAACAAACACTTGCAAAAATGTACATTAAACACTTAAACATTATTGATATGTATTGCATCAAAAGCATATGTCTAGATATATGAGCATCAAAACACGTATAGATTGAATTGTTTTATTATTTTTCACTTCCCCCTGTAGAAATCGCTCTTGCCAGTTTCTATTTGACTAAAAGGGACAAAAATGTAACAGGCCAAAACCAACATCCAAACAGGTGGCTGTCACAAATCATGAGCAAATGAGAAGTGATATGCAATCTATCAGCACATCTAAGAGAAATTAAAAACATTATCAACTGAGAAATCTGATAAAAGTGGTTTAGGATGTTTGACAAACTTTTAAGAACAAATACTGTAACAGGCTGAGGAGCTGCACTACCTACTAGTTTTTAATTTCACAAGCTCAGCACTCTATTATTATTGGCCTTTACTTTTTCCCTTAGCTAGAAATAACAAAATTATTTATAATAGCACAAAGGAATTTGGAAAAACATGCAATAAGTTTATACATATCAGGAGACAGACACATATATTATACACACAGTGAATAGCACTTCTCCATCTTTCAACATCTGAGAAATTTTGGCCTATCTACTTATTCAAAACAGAAGTAATTGGAGCTTAATAATATTGGATAAAAACTTTGGTTAAGTGTGATTATTTGCTTTATGTCACTTCTGAAAGACTCCTTTGTTTCTGTCTTTTCACTAATATCTTTGGGTAGAAAATGTCTAGGTATTTATACAATTTATTTTGATTGAATGACATATAACTTCAGGTGATATGCTTATGACACCAGTCTATTTTATGTTATTTTAAAAATGAAAGCTGAAGAGACTATAATTTTATTTGATAAGAAGAAAATTAAAGATGTGAGAGATTAAACTAGAAGGTAGAAAGGTGTACTTTTTGCTATACCTCCAGTGTGTCTTTGTCGTACAGCAAAAGTCAAAATGAGTTCAGGTATTCTTGTAAGTTTGAAAGAACAGCTATGCTCTTTAAATAATTGGTATCCATGACCAAGGTACCTTTCCTTTCTAAAGTTCTAAATTTCAATTGACTTGTGTATGTGTGTGTACAGGTATATTTTTACACCTCTCTTGTATCTCCTTTGTTCCAGGATGATCCAGAGTTTTGGAGCATGTCACATTCAGAGCCTCCTTTTAGTGTTCCATATCTCTCCTCACCTCCTGACCAAACATGGGGAGGCTAAGGCATAGGATAGAGGATGTTCGGATTAGGGTAAAGCTCCAGACCTGGGCATAGGGTGTTTGGTGACAGGGAGCTGGTGCAATTATGCATATCATTTAAGGATGTATGTACACGGATTACAACGGGACAGACTCAAGGTTAGTTTGTACCAGTCTTACCTCCTAGTTCATGTAAAAGCTTAAGGAAGAATTCATTAAAAAGTCAGGCAGTTTTTTCCTGTTCCTGCAGATATAATGGAGTTTGATATGAGGCGAATATCCAGAATAACATTTTCCTCTTGCTTGTGTCCCATGCTATATTGTTGACTTTAGCATGAACAGAGAGTATATTAATTTAAATGGATTTAAATGAATTCTGTCCTATTCTACTCCGCCTACCTACCAGAACATAGTCCAGCTGGTACATTTTTTCTATAATCATTAAAATTAAGTGAAAAATGTATGTAAAAGACTATCGATCTGACCTTACTAAAAAGTGTCATCCCATTTAATACATATTCAGGAGAATATAATTTTCTTAGAAATGTAATAACGAAATTTTATTTCATTGTGATTATTCATTAAATGAAGCAGGGATTTCTTTAGAAACTTGGGGTATGGAGGATAGCCCTCTTGTCTGTCCTGGTTTCAGCTGGGATAGAGTTAATTTTCTTCATAGTAGCTAGCATGGGGCCATGCTTTGGATTTGTGCTGAAGCAGTGGTGATAATATGGAGATGTTTTAGTTGTTGCTAAGTAGCGCTTACACTAGTCAAGGACTTTTTCAGCTCCCCATGCTGTGCCGGGTGCACGGGAAGCTGGGAGGGGACACAGCCGGGACAGCTGACCCAAACTGACCAAAGGGATATTCCACACCATATGATGTCATGCTCAGCATATAAAGCTGGGGGAAGAAGAAGGAAGTGGGGGACATTGGGAGTGATGGTGTTTGTCTTCCCAAGTAACCGTTACGCGTGATGGAGCCCTGCTTTCCTGGAGATGGCCGAACACCAGCCTGCCCATGGGAAGCAGTGAATGAATTCCTGGTTTTGCTTTGCTTGCGTGCGTGGCTCTTTCTTTCCCTATTAAACTGTCTTTATCTCAAGCCATGAGTTTCCTCACTTTTACTCTTCTGATTCTCTCCCCCACCCCACCAGGGGGGAGTGAGCGAGCGGCTGCGTGGTGCTTGGCTGCTGACTGGGCTAAACCACGACATTGCCTAATAGCTTTTAGAGCTTTTTTCTGTACTATGTAAAAATGGAACAAAAATTTGAACTTGTATATTATGAGAAACTCTTAGAGCAAGGCAATGAAATGAAACATTCTAAACCTCCTAAACCTTCTACAGTAATGTGATAGAGAACTGTAACTTCCAATAACTTAACAAGGTTACCCTTAATGTCAGGAAATAGACTGTCAGGGCCAGGTCAGGAGGGACAAGATTTTTCCATCTTTACATAAGGCTAGTTATAAGGAAGTTCTAGAAGAAAAAGCAAGAAGTGAATTTGGCTGTTGAAATCTGACTGAATGACCAGTGCTTCCATTTTATGCCAGTAAACCTGAACATTTGATCAGGAACTGATATTTACACAGCACTAAGAAGCAGAACAGATCAGAAAGACTTCAGGTAATACGAGCTTGTCTGCTGTAAAGCATTCAATAACCACCAGCATTTTCAATACTTCCTGCTAAGTTGTGTAATGAATAAAATATCAGTTAGTGCTTTAGTTATGTGAATGCCACACAGGCTCAAAATGCATTAAATTTTAAAATTCTTTTTTAAGTACTCATGTACAAAACATGTCTTAGGACTTCAATGGAAAGCAAATGTACAACATACAGTTTATAGATCACTTAGTCAGGTATTTGTACTCATATAAAAATGCTTTAGTAGTGAAATTAACATTAAATAGTTATGAGTTTAAATAGAATATATTTCTTAATTTGAACCTGGCAATTGAAATTAATTGATAAATGGAATATTCTGCGATAGACACATTTATCGTAATATTAATCTTTTTTTTGTGGAACAGGTAAAGAAGGTGTGAAAGACGAGAAGGAAGGAAAGAATTTATTGAAAAAAAAACCAGATAAAATGCATTCCCCCATTCAAATAATTTCTTTTCTTCATCACTGTAAAAGAATTATATTACTCTTGGTGACTGGTAGATTTATACTTTTTGATTTAAAAACAAAACATAAATCAAAATATGTAGGATGTTTATTTCTAGGAATAGTGAAGTGCTATTGAAACAAATGTTTGGTAACAGTTAATTAGAATAATAACTCACTTTTTTTCTTTTCAGTAATTTTTATTAGTTTTGGTCACAAAGAAGAGATTTCTAAATCAATACAATAACTCATTCTTATCTTATTATACTAGGAATTAGCTAAACTGTGAAATATTGGCCATGCTTTTATAAGAACATTCTACTGTTTTCCTGGCTATCAGATGCCCTCATAACTGATATAACATCCTCCATTCTGAATTCCAATTTGTAAAGAATTGAAATTTCTAACTATAATTGTTTCACTAGTTATTTCCTGCAGAGTCATAGGAAGTAGATGAAAATGTTTTCACAAAAATAATTTAAATAATCTTTTGAGTGTTTGAAATTCGATAATTTTTCCCCCCCTCTTGCCTCTTTTATATCTACCCGTTTTCAGTGCTAATGTTGAAAAAATAGAGATAAGAAAAAAAGGCACTAAACACAGAAAGGACATGGACCTGTTGGAGCAGGTCCAGAGGAGGACCATGAAGATGATCCGAGGGCTGGAGCACCTCTCCTACAAGGACAGGCTGAGAGAGTTGGGGTTGTTCAGCCTGGAGAAGAGAAGGCTGCGGGGAGACCTTATTGCCGCCTTTCAGTACTTAAAGGGTGACTATAGGAAAGATGGGGACAACCTCTTTAGCAAGGCCTGTTGTGACAGGACAGGGGATAATGGTTTTAAACTAAAAGATGGTAGTTTTAGACTGGATATAAGGAAGGAATTTTTTACAATGAGGGTGGCGAGACACTGGCACAGGTTGCCCAGAGAGGTGGTAGATGCCCCATCTCTGGAAACATTCAAGGTCAGGTTGGACAGGGCTCTGAGCAACCCGGTCTAGTTGAAGATGTCCCTGCTCACTGCAGGGGGGTTGGACTAGATGACCTCTAAAGGTCCCTTCCAACCTAAACCATTCTGTGTTTCTATGACATAATGAATGATTTTGACTTGCAGACAGCAAGAGTTCCAGAGGCTATTATATATAGCTATACACAGGTGCAGATGTAATGCTGATAGAATTATCTTACATGATAATTCCTTATCCTCAGGTGATCTCTTCCTCATTCTATAAATGTAAAAACTGTGCAAAGTTGCTCCTTCATGATTTTCACTGATTCTTAATGAAATGGCATTAACCAGAAATGAAAGGTGCCTAATATGAATAAGTTGTTTTATTTTTTCAGAGACCAGAAGACTATCCTTGTTGTGCAGTGTTGCAGAATGCAATGCAGTAATTCTTCTGAGAATGAATCATATAAATTACATAGAAAATCTTTCTATAATGTAACCTTCATAAAACATGCTACCCACATTTTTTTCTCCCCTTGATATTGCTCAAATCATTTTACACTTAAAAATAAAATGGAAAGGCAAAGATACATAGTAGCTACAGTGAAGACATTCAAAGAGAATTCATGGGGGAGAGGAAAAGTAACTGAGAACAAAGAACATCGTGATAACAGTGGGGAGAAATGAAATGTGTTTAAAGGTTTTGGGAAGGGAGTAACAGCACCTTATGGATGGACAGTAGGAATGAACAGGGTAGTTGACTGGTCTGTTCTATGGTCTCCATGATTAGTTCACTTCATTAGTGATTTGTTTCCAACCACGGCTCTAACTCTGTCCAGATTAAGAAAATCTTCTCAGCATATGCTCTATCAAGCTATCATGTTCAAATATGCCTTCTATGGTTATCTAGTAAACAGAAAAAATAGAAGTGTGACATAACAAGCTGAGTATACTTATCTACAGAAGCATAAGTCATGCAGTAGATTATCACACATCCTGATATTTTTATTTCTTGCTTTTGCGGTTTTGGCTCAAGCAAGATAATCTGCACCTGTACCTATTTTAAAATCCATTTTATGTGTATCAATAGAATCAATTTTGTATTCTGTCTGCAGTTACTATATCCTGCTAAGTTTGTCATTTCCATGTAACAGCTATTCATTTAGTTAACATTGTAGGATGGAAAGCTTAGCATTGATGGTGCTTATGTGAGTTTGCTAACACTTGAGGACTTATCATATAAAATGAAACCTTGATTTATGATGTTCTTCTATCATAGTGTCTCTATGGGCAACATTACGCCCAAACAAGCTGAATTGAAAGGAATTTTGTGTTTAGAAATCTCTTAATTTTTCTAAAGGAATTTTTAAAAAAGTATTTGAAAGACACTGAATATTCAGAGACAGACCAAAGGGTCCGAAGAGCTGCTTAACATAGTTGTGCAGTTTGGGGTTTTTCATTTTCAGAGAATAAATGAATTAGCACATGCAAAGCCTACATATTTTGCATATATTTTTGTCTTTATGAATTATATAAGAATAAATACAATAAATATATAGAAAATAATTTTAAATATTTTATAGTGGTTTGTGTTTATGAAGGCATTTAAATGGTTATAGTTCACAAGTTAAAAGTTGAAAAGGGAACTGGAAATGGAACAGCTGTAGGACATGTCCCCAGATTTGAAAAACATTCCCTGAAAAAGGATGTAGGGAGTAAGAGGTTTTCTCAGTGTCAGCAGTGTAAGCAGAAAGGCCTTCTTTTGTGAATCTTAAAATGCATAAACAAGATTTCTTTCCTCCAGACTTTATTAAATGTATAGAAAAACAGTTCTTCTCTGACAAAATAGACTCTTTTAGCTCAGTACAGCAGCAACATAGAGGGGGGTGTTATCAAAACTGAGGACTGAAGCACTTGAACTAATGCAGCTTTGCATACATGGGCTGCCCCTTTTGACAAGTGGGGCTGAAGCTCTCTCCAGGAGCAGCAACAACAGCAAGGCCATTCTGGACAGCATTTTTCTGACTTATTTACGGTGCTGAAAAGGTAGACAGTGAAGAATTCAGAGTAATGTAGTTCCCTTTCATGTCACATTTATTCTGCTTTGTTCTAGCTTTTGCTGAAGGAGTTATGACAACTGTGACATTTCTGCTCTATTGTTCATAATGCTCCTGTGGAGTTGTTGCAGGAAGAACAGTCTTGATTCATGGAATTTTACTTAATTTAAATTACTGCCAACTAACATAAATATTTAATTAGTGATTCAGGTATAGCAAAAAGAAGGTATAAACAGTTAAAAAAAACCCATAGGGAAACACCTTTCCTCCCTGTCTGCCAGGCTCAACTTCAGTCTCTGGCCCTGCCTGGATCACCCATAGGGGGTCCTTGCCCTGCTGTGGGTGATGATTAATCCTTTTCTGGCCTGGAGTGCCCCACTCCAAGAGTGTGTCTCCACCTGTGTCCACAGCAATGTCTACTTCCATGTGTCTCCTCTTCCTTTTCCCATATCTCCTCTTGCATGTCTTCATGTGTGCCCAGTCCCTCAAGACTGCTGCACTTTCTTAAACATGTCTGAGCTGGTGCACCAGGAGGGTTCATGTTGGGCTGAAGTTCGGGCAGTCAATGTCATGCTCATACCTGTATCAGACTGTGCTGGGACCACCTGTGACCAGCAGAGGGAATTTCCTGGCCTCTTCCACACAGGTCACCCCTAAAGCACCCTGCTCCCCAAATCCCTGCCATCTATGCCCAAACAAGTGATTTGTCGTTCCCTCCTTCTCCCTGTCCCCAATTTCTTTTCCCCTCCTATCCTGTGAGCATCAGGCATCACGAGTGAATTTTTTTGTCAAGTTATGACAAGATATAAGGAAGGAGAAGTAGGGAAGAGTGAGGGCACAGTCTTTCAGCCATTAAGATAATCAGAAAAAAAAAGAAAAAGTGTCCCATTTAGGATAAGAAACAATAGGTTACAGAATCACAGAATCA
>VZTV01051319.1:522-21386 GCA_013400875.1 Anhinga rufa
CCATATATGTCAGACCTCCCAGAAGGATCCAGGGTCTATCTATAAGGATCAATAAACTTAGAGTTGAGATTTACTATTTTTAAAAAAACCTCTTCCATCTGAGTAGATGCAACTGCATATTGGTAACAGCAAAAATAAGTCACATTTTTCCAGTGTAAAATTCAGTTATTAATTCTCTTTGATCCTTTTCTTTCCCCACCAAAACCTACTTTTATAAAGTATAATCATTATTCTTTAATTCTCTTACTAATATTATGATATCCAATGATATGATCTTATTAAAGGCAAGCAGTGCCTTAAGTCAGTATAACTACACAATACCATAGGATTTATTAATGCTGGTGATTTTATATTTCTCCACTTTCTATAATGATTCCATGAAAGTTGTTCCATTAATTTTAAAATGTAATTGTTTGAAAGCAATTCTTATAGATATTATGAATTACATTTAAAAATGTAAAGGCTGATATTATCTGTTTACACATACTACATAACAGATGATTCATCGTGGCATCTATGTAATTTGATACAGGAAATCTTGCAAGCATTCATATTTTTCCTTTCCTTATATTTTTGTTGTCATATATTTCTAAAGTCTATTCTTTCTTGCTCTTTTCTTAATTGAGGGGTTTTCTGTGTGTGGTTTGTTTGGTTTTGTGGGGGGTTGTTTGTTTTTTTTTTTATAATTCCTAGCATTTAAACATTATGTATTTAGAAGACTGCTTGCATTTAGAGATCTAGCTTGTGGTCTTTGAGTAATTCTTTCATGACTATTTCTAAAGATAAACTCTATGGTGAATCAATTATATGAGTCATCTAATTAATAGGCATAAAGTGTCATAATAAAGAACTTAATTCAAAACATAGAGTCTTTCAAACTGACCTTCTGTACTAGCAATGTCTACAGTAATGCTAATATGAGGCAGCTGGGAGTTGCTAGAAAGAAGACTAACAAACAGAAGGGTGGAGGAGGAGATGTAAAACACAAACACAAATCTGAAAATCTTTCAATTTCCTTAAAAAAACCCCACAATACTGGATAATCTGATATTATTTTCTATTAGGAAAAGGTGGAGGTTTTATTGAGTAGTTTAGGACATTACGATTTCTGAGGAGTAAAATGTAAAATACAATTATACATAACTGTTTTTGCCTTCTGTGCCACTAATCACCTATCCTGTGTCTCTCCTTTATGATTCCTGAAGTGCTGTGTAGTTCTATGTTGCAACACAATCAGCTCTCTGTCTCATCTAATTATTGCTTCTATGGAAAAAGGTGAAAATCAAGCATTAATACATTAATTTGCATATGACAAAAATGCACAGACAGATTAAGGGTTGGTTTAACTTCATCTAACCATAAATACGTAAAATTGAGGCATCCAGCCTAAGCTAGTTATCCAGGCTGTCTTAAGACACATGGAAGAGAGGAAGGCTTCTTCAGAAGATACAGTCATGGGCATCATGGGCAACTATTCTAGATTATGATGAAACCCCTTCTGAAGATATTTCTGCTGAATGCGGAGGGATCCTAAACAAGATTAGATTTGACCCTTGCATTTGAGATGGCTAGAGTTTGGAGACAAACTCTACTCTCCATGATTTTCCTAAGACTATACAGCATGGCTAAGCACAATCAAGAGTATTAGTCTCATGAGTCCCTTAACCACAAGAACCTTTCCTGGCCAGTTGTATGACTCAAATGTTTTCTCTAACAGACACAGCTGATGCATCACACAGGAAACTGATAATCAATTCAGTTACCAAAAATGGCATTTCCAAGCTATAATTTGGCAGAGTGGACAACACAGTTGATCCACATGGATGTTTCACAGAACATTTCTGCCCAGAGAAATAAAGTCCCCATAGGTCATCCACCCACAGGCCATGGTGTATTGAGCACAATGACCTGTATGTAGCTGGTATCACCCCACATTTCATGTTTTTTTTGTGACTGCGTAGAAAAAGTGAATGAAAAGTTCCATCTCCCTATATACACAATTTTTGGTAATTTTCAGAAAAGTTTGGAAAAGTTTGAAAAAATGTAGAACTTAGAAAGAAATATCATTTATCAAGAACAGCAGAAAAATGTAATGGCATTTTTTATCCTTTCGTTTTTCTTAGAATTCCCTCCACACATGTTTTTTCTTTGATTGTTTAGTCTGGAGAAGAGGAGGTTGAGGGGAGACCTTATCGCTCTCTAGAACTACNTAGAGGTCTTTTCCAACCTTTATGATTTTATGATTCTATGATTCTTCACTGACCCTATTTCTGCAACGAAATTCCGGTTTCAAGAACTTCTTAATCTTTACCCCAAAGCTTTCTGAATATCATGGTAGAAGTCTCCCATATTCACTCACTAAAGTACCCCCAAATTGTTTTTTTACAATACAACTTTTTACAAAAAAAAGCACTGTTAAAATTATGCTTTATAAGAAAAAAGGTGCTACATCTTTAAGAAGGTCCATTATTCCATTTGAAGAGCTAAAAATCATTCTCATGGTATGTGATAAAAAAGCATCATGTCTTAGTAGATGTCTAGTAAGAATTATAGATGAATCTTCCAAGATCTTGTGTTGCAGAAGATGTTCAAAACCTGTTGATTTTTATTATATTAACTCATGGATTTTCGTCCACTAAGATGTAACCATAAAGCAGGGTGCGTTACAGAAAGAACACAGAAATAATAATGTTCAAGTCAGTGAGTTACTGAAGTGAAGCAGAGGTAGGCTAGGCTCAAGAGAAAAAGGGATTCTATCCGTTCTTGCACTTCTCCAATATCCTTTTGGATACTTTAAATTATATGACACATATACTCCAATCCTGAAAAATTAAGGCATACTTTCTGGACAGTAAAGGCAAACCTGAATAAAGAGCATAAAAAATAATAATACATGGGCTTTGTTTCCTTTCTTGCTTGAGAAAAAAGCCCCCGTCAAACACAGTCTTCACAGCATCTATAAAAGCACATGCTTCCCTGGGGCTACAAAAGGCAAGTTCTATTTTACCTCTCCCTTTACATCAATTTTCTAGCACTATTCTGCCTTCTTCTTTTTTCTTTTCTTTTCTTCTTTTCTCCAAGCTCAGTCTTCTGGCTGCCTTTTTTTTCCCTTGGTTTCTTAATCTTGAACTCATCTAACAGCCTTTCCTCTATATTTTATTTTACAATCTCCTTCTGTGACTTCACAAGCTCACCTACCACTGGAGTTTTCCTGACTCAACTAGTGTTACTGAAAGACATGAGTTGGACCAGATGTTCCTCTACGGCATTGATGTCTCTCATTTTTACGCTGTTTCATCTATTACCTCACTTATATACCTTCATATGAATGATATTGTCCATGGAAATATCTTACATTTCCCCTGTTATGGCCTAAGCTTTGACTGTACTGAGATAATCATTATTCCCCACCTACCTATTGTGATTCCTGTGTCCTCTGTAAACAAATGCCAATAATGCCCTATGGGCCTTCTATTTTCAAATCCTTTTTATGTTTATATGCTCTCTACCCCTATTGTGAGAATTTCTCCTGATTCCTTTCAGTTCTGAACACTAGACTCCCCTTCCTCCCCTTCTGCTGTGAGTAAAATTCATCACCACCTGCAACACTTACTGAAGACAGTAACCATCTTAGTAATGGCTGCAGTCTCTATTCTACAGAGAATGATATGATTTATTTTAGCAAAGTGTATTTATGGAGAAAGTGCCCCAACCTTCTTGGCAATAAGCAGATTAAAAAAAAATAAAATTTAGAAATACAAGACTTAAAATGGTGTAACACAGCTGAAAATACTGTTTCAAGACTATCTCAGGGTTTTGTGTGATTTTTCAGATTGCTGTAGCACTCAGGAACGTTCCTTGAGCTCAGCTCTTTGCTCACTTCTCATACTGCAGCCATGTTAAATACAAGCTCCCTAGCACATCCACACTTTCTCAATCGGCAGAAAATGGCACCTCTATGCTATTTAAATGCTTCAGTGTACAAGAAGGAGTATATTCACTTCCATGACTTCAACTACAGCCTACAGAAAAGGTAACAGTGGTACTTTTTGCATGCATGGAGTAGCCTGGCAGCGGTCAGTACTTACACAGAAAGCCTCCAAGAGTAATCAAGGATGTGGCGGGAAGCGGTGGCGTTGATGCAAGATTGCAGCTGGCCTGCTTCTCTCCATGCCAATAGTAAACTAAAGACAGCACAAACTGAGGCAGTGGTGAGCTATTACACGTGAGTAATAGCTCACACATGAGTGGTGAGCAGTGGTGAGCTATTACACGTACTACTATCAAATGACATAAAATCAAATAAAGTCTGAACAGCTTGAGGTCAATGAAGATGGCGAAGTAAGCGTTGCAAGAAAAAAAGACAGAAATCATGGTGTTGTAACTCAGACACTCCGCCAATGAACAGATGTCTTGCATGACTTGGGATATTCCATTAGATTTCTGAAACAAAGACAGTGCTGTTCCAGTTAAATGTTATTCTGCCTGATGGGACTACTTGTCTCGTAAGAAATTATTTAATGGGACTATTAGCAGAAAGTCTTCTTTCCTGTAGCCCAGCTCTTCATAATTAAACTTAGACTGATAAAATACACCCTACTCATTGCCTGCTTAGAATGTATGTTCTTTAGAGCAGAAATCTTTCTTAATGCTTCTGGTAATTCCAGTAAAAATCCCTGTTTTCACCACATTCTAATTTGTTTAATTATTTTTCTATAGCCACACT
This sequence comes from Anhinga rufa, assembly GCA_013400875.1. Taxonomy (NCBI): domain Eukaryota; kingdom Metazoa; phylum Chordata; class Aves; order Suliformes; family Anhingidae; genus Anhinga; species Anhinga rufa. Next base: position 5,249 of record VZTV01051319.1, read on the forward strand.
TTTGCACTAATATAATACATATTCTTCAATACTTCCATATTTTCCACATGCTGTTCTATTTTTTTCAAAATGCTACAACTTTTTGAAGGACGGTTGTATTGTGGCAATAACTAAAAAATTAGTGCAAGTTAAATCTTTTGTAAGCTTTGAAGGGAAAAGGGCAACTCAGCATTATTAAAAAAAAAGTACATCTTAGGAGGCACATGGAGATATTCTTCTGCTGCTTTTTTAAACCTACGAAGAAAAGAGAGAGGGAAAGACACAAAAAAGGGGGGAAAGGAGAAGAAGACAATAACAAAGAGAGAGACAAAGTTAAGTGAAATAAGTACCAGGAAGGTGAAATACCACTGAAAGTGGAAGGAAAATATGTGAATCTCCAAACATCACTTGTAAGAGCAATATAATCACTTACTTTTTGCTACTTCTCTCAGTTTTTTTTTCCCTTTTTGGGGAAAAAATTCTTAAGCTTTTCTTGTTTTGGAATATATATCCTCACAACTTAATACTCCAACCTCAGTTTCGCATGATGATAACTTTAATTTCTTTCCCAGATCTTCTTGAGAATTGTCAAAATATATGATGAAACAGTGTCAATCCCTTTATTAAGGTCATTTAACAATCCTCATGATATTAATTTACCCAGCTGTTTTCTTAATTTGCAATGGTACTTTGAAATTTATTAAAGAGTTAGCAGCCATCAAGGAGATGTCCTCAAGCTAACCTGGTTGTACTTGGCCAAATTATAAGTTTCAGAAAATCATTATTTGCACCCTTTGCTGTAAAAGCTTGCCAGAAGCATGCTGCTAAAACCTTTCAAGTTTATCAAAAGGTCCATAATTTTCTATGAACTTGATTTGATTAGACTTTGTCCGAATACTTATTGGTGGACCAATGCCTCCAGACTCAACGAACTAGAAACAGAACCATATTTTTAATATAAGAGGAGTGTCTCATGCAACCCAGTGATGCCCTAAGAGTTGTATGGAAACTGGAATTCCCATTTCAGAAAAAAAAAATCCCTGGAGATGCAGAGAAAAGTATTTTTAAAAACATATCACATTTCTCATCATGTGGAAATGCTACAGTTTTTAGGAAAATTCAAGCTACCATTTAATTATCAAATATTTTCAGTCTCCTGGAGCTATCTGGAGTACCCTCACCATAAGCAAGCACAGAAAAAGTGAACAGGAATCTTGGACGGCTGACATAATCAGAATTTAGCCAAAACTGCGACATTTGGTCTCAATATTTCCCATGGAAAAAATGTTATGCTGGGAAATTTCCAATGGACTTGGGTTATCCACTTTTCAGAGAGCTCGGCCATGCTTAAAATCAAAGGGAAAACAGATCTAGAAATCATGTTTCCTTCAGATCATGCATCAACATCAGAAGTAACTCACATTCAGGTATATTAACATTTTAAAAGCAGTTGTCAGGACTGCAGGACTGGGTACTAAGAAAAGAGTGCACACCTTGACAAGTAACACACAAAATATTTTAAGCAAGTTAGCATCAAAACTAAAGGCAGAACCCTGAGGCTTACCCACAAGGTTTCTTATCCTTTTCTTTTGACTTCTTGCTGACTATTCCTATTTTCAACTATTCAACTTGTACAGTAAGTGAAGTAAGGAGCCTACAGAAGCAGCCTCATTCATTATATAACACAGATTTATCTCAAAACATGTCACTGATCAGTTATGATCAAAGGCTTAAATATTTAAGTTTAAATAAAAGACAAGTTATGCTGAGGCCAATCCCTGTCATTTAACCTGGGCGCTGAAACTCACCCTTTATATTCACCCATTCACTTCAGGAGTTTTCTGCGTTTAATTTTTGGAGTCCCTCCCAACACACACTTAATCTTTTGCTATATATATTTTACACACCCAGGTCTTTGTATGTGATCTTTGGTAGGGTGGAAGAGTGAGATCCTGTGATCTTCCCAGCTTGTATTTTATAATGATTGAATTTCTTAATGTTATCTATTTAACAAAATCATGTTAAAAAAACCCGCGTGGCACTGGTTTGAAATCATAAAAGCAGAACTATTTGATTATTGAAAATCAAAGATTTTTGGTTTATTCTTTTTAGTATAAATTAAGCAGGCATCTTGCAAGAGCAGAAAATTAAATGCAATTGTAGACACTGTAAAACCGAGGAGAGAATGTAGACAACAGCCATTTAACTACTAAACTCACCTGACATACAAAACAGACAGACATCATTATTGTTTTAGGTCAAAGGCAAAGACATGTTGTGTAAAATAGTCTTAAAAAGTGAAAATGGGACATTATAGTTTTGCATTGATTTATCTGAGGAGGAATCTATACCAGCTTTCTGTTAGGAAAAGAATTAAAAATACAACAAAGCCCAACAAAAACCCAAGAGCCCATTTCTGTACAGCACATACGTGGAGAAGAGATAGATGATTTATAAAGTTGAAATCCAAATCAGTGGAGGGAGTTTTTATATAGCAAGTGTAAAAATCTACAAATGATTGTTTAATCAAGTCTTTCTCCTACAATGTAAATTTTTGAGCACCATATCTTTTTTCACTTCCTTCCTCCCACATAATAAATCAGCAATATTTTCTGGCATTTTCCAGGGATAACAGATGCAATATTTACACTGCTTTCTGATAATGCTGAAAAGTACCTTAAGCCGTAAATATTCAGCTTTGCTCCCAACCACTCTTTTTTTTTATGTATATATTTGTACTTTATGTATATACATTCATATAAGCTATACATTTCCTCACATGCACACACACACACATTTAGATCAATCTATGCTTAAATATCTATTGAAAGATACCAACCCAACTTTTAAATGCTTATTTGCTCTTGTTATAAAATGCAGACATTTAATAAAATATTGTTAATTTTATTAAAATATTAAAGGATCTTCATTTTTGCCATGATGACACCACCTGTGTAAATCTCTGGACGAGAAACCTTTTCATAGAGTCCCTCAAATCAGTTTGATCTGGGCTGCAAATTTCCACAGTCTGCCACCTCATTCTGCAGCTGGTTATGCAAAATGAAACAAAATTACACGTGTTTTAGGCGGTGCTTCTCAGATGCAGCTCTGATCCAGTTCTCACTATAATTAAGACAGGTTAGTTGAGAAACCTAACCTTTGAGCCTCATTAGCCTGTAAAAACTGTTATTTTTTTTTGCTAGCAACTGAAGAACTTTTTTTTTCTTTTTTTTTTTCCCCCTAAACTGTAGCTATTGATCTTTTAAAACTATTGAATGTTTAAAGAGTTTGTATTCCACTAATGTATCACAGTTACTAACAATTCACAAAGTGCTGGACAACTGTTGTGACTGGGGAACATGAAAAATCCTCACTGATAAGGATTTTTCCATTAGATAAGTGACACTATAACTTCAGAGCAAGGCTTGGTTAGGTGATACCTATGAATGCACAGGCATGTTGTGAGAAGACTGAATACTAAATTTTGTAAGCAGGGTTAAGAGCCTCTAGTGGTCACAGTAAAGATTCTTATGTTGTAAAACCTGGAAGATTTTTTTGGGGAAAAAAGTACAAAATGGGGTAAAAGCATGATAATTCCCGTGATAAGGATCAAAACATGAAGAAATGTTATGAGGACTGGAACAAATACTAACCATTAATATGACTACAAATGTATTCTTTGTTTTCTTTCTGTTTTAGAAGTGTCTTCTCATTTTAATATCAAAATGCTTATTTTCTAGGAAGTTCTGCTTAATGCAGTATTTGCCCTTCAGTTGCAGACTAACAGAAGAAAGAAAAAGAGTTAAGAGAAAGAATTAAATAAAAAAGATATTTACTTAAATAAAAGATAAGAAGAGGAAAAAATTACAGTTATTACACAAAGAACCTTTAGTTGTGATGAAGTACCAATATCAACTTCACTTATTAAAGATGTATGAATAAACCCTTCTCCTAGGATCAGCAACAGGCCAAATATTCTTGGCAAGAGGAGAGTGTGCTAAAAGCTGATTCCTTCTTTCTACAAGAAAGAAATGCAAGAAACAGTAATTATGAAAAGCATCAAATTGAACGTGACCCTGTGACTAAGAAAGCCATTTAGAGTTTATTACTTTTTTTTAAACAGCATTATAGATTTTATACATGGTTCAACCCAAAGATATTAGTGGTAATGGAAAGGCAATTTGGGTTGAAAACTTCTTGGAAGCAGCATGTTTCAATGGACATGCATTAGACGTGGTAAAATAACTTGAGATATTACTGTAGTCTTCTGTGACTTTGAGTAAAATAACAGACAATACTTAGTTTCCCTACCTGCAAAATTCAGTAGTGATACTTCTAATCCTTTGTCACGTATTTTGACATCTCTAGATAAAAGGTATAAAGGCAGATAAGTAATATTAAATCCTTTATTTGTGATGGATGTAATTATCTTCATCCACACAACTTTCTATGACTTTTTTTTTTAATCTGAGTAGTTAGTTATAGGGTGTTTCAAAATCCAACTTTATATTATGCTAAGTGATATTATTTTAGAAAAAGAAAGAATATAACATCATTACACTTGACAGTTCCAAGGGATAATTCATCCCATCACAAATAGGTGTCTTAAATAGTCTGATTTTTTTCCCCTCTGTGTCCCTCTCCATTGACCACAGAAGGATGATTATCTTACATTGGGTGCATAACTTTTATAACTTTATAACTTTTATAACTTACACAGTTGCACATAGCTGAGAAGAACCCTATAAACACAGAAAATCAGGATTTGGGGTGTAAAGTCACAGCGTTTGGGTTGTAAACTACAAAAGTGCACAGCTTTTATAGTAGGCAATTTTGAAGCTAAACACACTAAAAAATGAAAGTGTGAATCTTCTTTACTCTTCCAATATCATTAATGGGATGATAGGAGGAGTTGAATTTTACTGCTGGTGTGTTACAAAATCATACTTCTTAATTGGAGGGGGATAGAAGCATGCTACAGATCATGATGTAGGGTCTTGATCTGTGTATTTTAAGAGTTTATTGCCAATATTTCATATTGGCTACGGATTATTCCTCTCTTAGTTGTCTAGAGGAGCTATTGATCACTGAGCCACTGCTCAGTGGACTTCCGTGGAATCAGTGTGTCACTTCCTTATCAGAACAGAAGTGAGCTTGATATAATTATTTGTGAGTGAATCTTAAGCTGCCTTAAATATTTTCATTGCTTTATGTTTTCTAATTACGTTTAAAAAAAACACCAAAACATATTCCCTTTTGCTCTTTTTATGTATAGCATTATGACTTCTCTTTAACCCTTTAAAATCCTAAAGAATCCATCTGCATACAGGTAGGCCCTTATATGAAGTCCCTCACTGTTTAGCATCAACTTACTTCAGAAAAAGAAAATAACAAAAAGTATTCAAGTGAACTATCTGGATATAAAATCTGGATCAAAAAACTATTTATAAAATCCTTTATAAATAAACCATACTTTCCCACTCATTTACAAACATAGATAATTGCCCATGTCTTCCCTTTCCAGCTGAAAAGCTGATATAAATAGTTCTCTCCATACAGTTCAGCTACTCAAAATAACAAAGATATTTTAATATTACTAATCTGGCAAAAGCCAATATTGGTTCTGCAGCAATAGCGTAGGTTGTTTTCTTCTCTACAATATTTTGGAATGTTATAGAGACATCTCTATACTAAAACGAATGGATTTCAAATTAATTCAACTCTCATATTCTGATCATATTTCCTATCACATATCTGAAAGGATGCATTCTGCTGCTGATGATAAAGGCTACAGGAAACAATACTGATTATTTTTAATTAAAATGGCTAAGTGGAAGCTATTTTAGGCTGAAAGGAGCCTATTGATGCCTTTACTTGCTAGGCGCAGTGAAGTCACTGACACAAGCACTAAGTAGGTGACAACTCAAGGTGGAAGTGCAGCAGGACTGGGTGTTTGACCTTCCCAGTGCTCAGCAAGGCGGGGACACAACTCCTCATGCCTCCCGCTGCTCCCTGGAGGCTGCACTATCCATGGGGTTAAAGCAATTGCTGCTGTAGTTGAAAACCTGCTCCTGCACCATTACCATGGTGTGATGGTCCTGACTTCCTCGTCCCTTCCCCACCATCTTTGCAGAGCAGCCAGGAAAGCTCTGGAAACTTTGCTCTCCTGTTTATAGTTATACCATTGTCAAGAGAGTAATAGTAAATAGCCATATCTCAGAGCTGCAGGGTAACTCAGTCCCATAGGTACTGACCCCATGCCTTGGCACGCAAGAAATTGTAAGGGGACGCACTCATACATGGGAGGGCCAAATGTTGAAATCTCACAATATAGGTATTAAATGTAATATATCAATTATGCAGATATCACTTTCACAGAATCACAGACTCACAGAACGGTGGGGTTCGAAAGGACCTCTGGAGCTCCCTCCGTCCAGCCCCTGCGTGAGCAGCACCCTCAGAGCAGGGGCACAGGACCGCGTCCAGGCGGGGTGGGAATGGCTCCAGGGAAGGAGACTCCACAGCCTCTCTGGGCAGCCTGGGCCGCTGCTCTGGCACCCGCACAGCAAAGGGGTTTTGCCTCAGGTTTCAGTGGAACTTCCCGTGTTCCAGCTTGTGCCCGGTGCCCCTTGTCCTGTCGTCGGGCACCGCTGAGAAGAGCCCAGTCCCACCCTCCTGACACCCGCCCTTCAGATCCTGATAAGCACTGAGGAGATCCCCCTCAGCCTTCTCTTCTCCAGGCTGAACAAGCCCAGGTCTCTCAGCCTTTCCTCCCCAGGGAGATGCTCCATCCCCTGAGCATCCTTGTGGCTCTGCGCTGGCCTTGCTCCAGCAGCTCCCTGTCCTTCTGGCACTGGGGGCCCAGCACTGGACACAGCACCCCAGCTGCGGCCTCCCCAGGGCAGAGCAGAGGGGCAGGATGGCCTCCCTCGCCCTGCTGCCCACACTCCTGTCCATGCAGCCCAGGACACCGCTGCCCTTCTTGGCCCCGAGGGCCCAGCGCTGGCTCAGGGGCACTGGCTGCCCACCAGCACTGCCAGGGCCTTCTCAGCAGAGCCGCTTCCCAGCAGGGCAGCCCCAGCCTGTGCTGGTGCCGGGGGCTGTTCCTCCCCAGGGGCAGCACCTTGCCCTTGCTCCTGGTGAATCCCATGAGGTTCCCCTCGGCCCAGCTCTCTTTATGTAAATGTAATGCAATGATATCTACTATTACATGCTTATGCAGATATAATTTTCGCACACTATTTCAGGTGTGGCCCAACAAGGGCTGAGTATAGTGCAATAAGCGTCCCTTGGTCTACTGGCTGCTCTCTTGCTGATGCAGCCTAGGACATAGTTTTAGCTTTTTGGCTACAAAAGCAGCAATGCTGACTCACGTTCTGTCTTTTCCTGGGCCTGCCTGAACTTAACCTACAGGTTGGCAATACTGCTGCTGCCACCAATGGTGGCATTACACAAATAGAGTAAATTTATGAGCCCTTGTTATTCACCATCATCACCAACATCATCAGAAAGGTATCTCCACATTTGTGAGAGACTGGGAGGTCTTTTCCTAAGAAAAGGTAGATGCAGCTGCAGTACTCACTGTATTTAGCTATATCACACCAAAGCACATAACAAAGGCAATTGCCAAGCTGGGATCCTTCTGTGGACTAGCACGATAATCAGTAATTAGCAGGACTCCACTTCAAGGTCAGAAAGAGGTTTTAACATCGCTTGCCCTGGCAACCATTATCTGCCCATTAGATAGTTTGAACCGAAAAAAAAAAAGAAAGCTGAATCACAGCACTAGCAAACCCAGTCAGTACTACAAAAAAGTCAGAACTTTGCACTTTTATAGTTGTTTTTTTTAATATATTTTAATTGCTTGGTGCTCCACAGTATCTGCATTTGGCTAATTAACTGTGCTTGTTTGCAATACTGCCTATTTTTATATTTCTAATACATTGCTGGATATCTTCAACAGGTAAAAATCTATGTATCTACATAACTCAAAATATTAAAACCCAAAAATGTTAAGCTTATTAAAATAAAACTATTTAAAATTATGCTTCAGACATAAATCTGTCTTGGACATTTCCATGGCCTTTTTACTCCCTACAGAGTAGATTTTGACAATTCTTTTACATAAGTATAAAAGAGGATTTGAGAATTTCCACTTCAGAAATTGTAATGTCCTCCTACTGCTTCTGGGTTTTTCTCCACCACAAAAGATTTGTAGTCTTCTACATTGCTGAAGGTCATGGATGGTTTTATCATCCAGCCAAGCAAATAACCAGAATTTGGCTGGGCAGCAGAAAGTAATTTTTCAAGTTCTGCAGCTGCCTGCCACAGAGAGATGATCGGGCCTGGAGACTTCATTTTAATTAGTCTCTCTTCTCCCTCAGGCTGATCTTCCCTTGATTCAAAAAGGGTCAAAAACTGACCTCGTCCATGACTATAGAGATTGTTTGGAAATTTTAATAATAATTCACCTGAAGGTGGGATTAACTGCCTCAAATCTCAAATGTCAACCAGATACTTTGTACTCAGTCAAGGAAGAAAAAAAAAAGAAAACCTTACACTAACTTTACTTTTTAAGCTATACTTGCTCCGTTAGAGAAGTCTTCTTTTACCCAACACAAGATGCTGCATATACATGCCTTCAAATAAATGTTTATGTGACAATGAAAGTCAGTAATAGTATAGTATTTAGATTAGAAACATACATCTGGTTTACAAAATCACCTCCCTTGGTTCATTTCCATCATCTGATTATGATCCTTAACACACATGCTTTGCTTTATGATTAATAATGTTTACAGCTTCCCACTGAGACTCATCTAACAATGGCAAATAGTCCACAGTGACTATGGACTGGCCTTTTGCCAGGTGCAAGCAATGGTCCTTTACCAGAATGACACTTTTCTAGGTCAAAATAAAACAAAGTAATGTGTAATTCACCCCTGTGCCCATGCTAACCAACTGAAACACCTCAAACTGTTATAAGCTTTTCCCCACCATCCAACAAGATTTGACTTTCAGTTTTTACCTACAATTGTAATTGAATCAGGACAAGTATCTTAAAGCAGTAACAAAAAAGTCTATCTAATTAAACTTAGGTAGAGTTGATTTTCCAGTGAGTTATACTGCCTAAACCTCATGGAAAGATATTAGTTCAGGAACTTAGACGTTATTTTTCCTTCGTAAAACCTGTAACTAACTTCCTCCCTTCCAGCTAGGCAAGAAGCAAGCCATCACCCTACTGGAAGCTCTAGCAGAAGAGAGCAGCATAGCACTGATTTCTCAGCCACGTAGGCTGCAGAGACAACAGCACAACTGTCCTTCACTACTTTGACAAAGGTAAAACTCTTCACTGAAGGAGACAGCTTTTTCGCTCAGCTTGAAACTATAGGGGAAAAAAAATAACCACAGAAAATAACACCAATGTCTATGTTCAATAAAAATATAGAGAAGGTGAAAGAATATATAAAGATATAGATACACATAGACAAAAATAAAGCTATAGATAAAGGAAGATGAGGAAGCAGATCCAGAGAAGATTGTCAAGAAAATTAAACATTAATAATGCAATGCCTATCTTACAGACAAAAGTATTTTTAGTCTGAAAAGGATTAGAGGAAGGATAAATAGTTCACAGCAGCTGTTTGACATATTACTAAATACACATTACTGGAAAATACTCCACTAGAATGGCAGTGAGATGGCAGAAGCAGAAGCTGATAAGTATGAGAGCAAGAAAATTTAGGGATTTCAACAGTTGGACCTTTTAAGAATAATTGATATTTCTAATCTGACTGCATTAGTATAATTTACACTAAAAATGCATTCATTAGGACATTGGTTGCAAAATTCTCAAATGTGACAGAGCTATAAAGGATTATTTAAAAAAAAAACAAAACAAAAACAAAGCCAACAAACCCACCTGATTTTCAACAAGGTGTTACAAATGCCAAAAGTAAAGAAACTGGTTGGAAAAAATATGCCTATGCCACGCATTATATGATAAAGAAAATCCAATTTACAAATATGAAAAAAAAAATCTGAGTCTGGAGAGAGTAAATCTCAGCAATCAGAATGAAGCACTGACATCTCCCAGCAGTCACTTCACCTTTCCTACCTCACTTTGATTTTTCTTTTGAAAAAACACCTTACTAAATAAAATAAATAAATAAATCAGTGGATGACTCCGTCCGACTTTAGGTGTAAGCTGGGCTGTGAACCTGCTGGATCTGCACATCTCACTGTCCTTTGGGCTGCTTTTCTGTACCGATCTTTCTACCTGCATCCAGAATTTCAACAGCAGAGCTGTCCGTCACACAAGACTGCTGCTCTTCCACTTCTCTTTGGCACACAAGCCTACCTTCCGTACCAACCCTAAAACGAGAACCCAGACTGGTTTTACTGAAGTAAATAGCTTATTCTACTTGGCTATCATTTACTTTATTCTGCAGTTTAGATATTGGTGACTGGGAGTAAAGGACTAGACTCGTGTTTCAGTTTCCCCTAGAAGTTATTTAAATTATGATAAAGCTTTTTCCATACCATACTCTTTCATCATTCAGCATAATAAAATCTCATTCCAAAAGAGATTATTTTTGTTGTTTTTCTTAATCTGGAATCCTAAATGAAGTCCTCCTGCAGTTAACTCTATTTTAAATTATCTTTCTAATGTGTCATAGGATTCATTTACGTGAGAACACTGTTTCAATTTAACCGTTCACAGTTTGATTTAGTTGAATGCAACCTTGCTTTATTTCAATTTATCTTGTTGCAGTTTAAGTTAATGGGGAATTGACTGAAGTTCTGGCTCAGCTGCACAGAAGCAAACAGCTGTAGCAATTTAAGATGTTCCTGTTCTCCAGCTGCTCACTCTGTCCCTCTGCCAGATATTACTGTCCCTAGAAACACGGCAAAAGTGAGCTCGTGCTCGAGCCCCGGCTACTGTAGCTGACATTCGTGCATATTGATGTAAATGCATCTTTACACATTTTCTCTGTTGAATCCACTAAGGGAGCAATAACTTTCAGAGAAGGGACACAACGGAGCGTGGACACTGTCACATTTGAAGATGGCTTTCCGCTGCTTACCTCTTGCTAAAAAACTCTCTTTAACACCCTGCACAGGGGACCTTAGTGAAATTGTCCTTCCACAGATCTAAGAAAAATACCCTGCACTACTAAGACTCCAAAATCTGCCAAATATTTCATATAATTAATAGTTTTACCTACATGCACTGGTCTGCTTGAATTCCTTGCTCTCATGGAAACTGTATGTCTTATACCTGCCAGGCTCATTTCAGCGGGTTTTAACACCAAAAGAGTTAATTGATTAAAACAATGGTGAGAGATTAAATTCTTGCTTCCAAAAATGGAAAACAAAGTTACAGAAGATAAACATTTAACACAGTATCATGAAACAATCTCCGTTCCAAGATGCCAAAGAGGATTTCTTTGTAAACTCCCCTGAGAGGGGAAGGCACGGGGATGGAGCAGCTCTCCATCCCAGAGCAGCTACCTTTCAAAACAGACTTTTAAACAAGGGAAAGGAAGAGGGTTCCTCTCTACTCAACGTTTCAAGTCCAGGACTAGCTTGTTTTGAGAAGTTTTGTATATCTGTATCCTTCCTCGTTTCCTTGCTCAAGACAGAAGCCCAAAACCACATTGGCACAGAGATTATTTTTAGAATAGTCTTCCTGCCCTTCATAACATTTGCATATTTGGTGGGGTATTTTTATAAAATGAACGTATATCTTTCCCAAGTTATCATTTTGCTGTCAGATCTCCCAAAAGACTATTCATGGCATAGTACAGGTGATAGCTTATGCATGCCAAGTATTTTCTCCAAAATCATCCTCCCACCAACATTTCAGGGCTCATGATGTCATAGCAACTACCTAAACTTCCACACAGCCAGATCTGCCTTAGAGCCCATCTGTCACAACTCCATCTAAAATTATATTAGTGACTCTTCAGGGAAAACAAGACTGAATGTGAGAGGTTGTATCATTGTTTTTAATAGATATATTGAAACTGTTTGGGTAAAGTTGTAGGGAAGGTAGAACAGATGATCTGAAATGCCTAAGATTTTTATATTGATTCTAGCAATAGGTGACTCTTGTGAAATGCAACTAATCACCGTGCTTAAACATGCAGTTAACCACTACCTACCAATATCTCCTGATGCTAAAGTAGACTTCAGGTTTTGTTTGTTTCTTTTTCCATGTATTTCTCTTTTTCCCATAGAACTCAAAGGTTATTTCATATACTACAAAGCACCTTCAAGTAATTATAGGCATCTAACCGCACTGGGTCTCCAGCATCACTTCACACTGTAGTCTTGAAAACACTTGCTCTCTGAGGGCTATTATCCTTTAGGTTTTACAGAATTATTTATTGCCTGGAGTTTATTTTCTGAACTGATTAGCTGACAAAACTATACTGTGCAGAAAAAAGAAATCCTACTTCTGCTTTCATGTATTTGTTTGTTTTTTTAAAAAAAGTTATTAAACTTTAATAACGGTGTTTATTATTGTAATTCTTCCCTTAAAAGTCCAAATGCTAAACCAGAAATCCTTTAAAAGAATCTCAGCATCTCTAACATTTTATCTTCCCGTCCTAACGATTAGCTTATTTTAGAAGCAGGAGTCCTTTTTATAAAATCAAAATAAATAAATAAATAAAACCTAATTTTTTTTTTTAAGAAAGCTATTTAAGACAGCAGCCTTTTGTGAGGCTGAGAGGGAGGATGTTTATATTATGTCTCCCCACTCCGGGAATAAATAGTGCTATCCCAAGGACTTCTTCCAGCCTTTCTCTCATTGCATGGTTTATTAACTGATATACAATAAATCAAAAGCTACCTCTATTCAGTATTTTTCTGCTGACCACACTGGACTCAAGAGTCACAGGAGACTTTTTTTCTTGCTTTTATCCACCATCTTGGCAAGAAAGACTTTGCCTAAGGTACTAGCCGAACTATCTAGCAGAAAGTTTTTCACTCTGTTGGTTACGGCACTTCAGCATAAGGTAAAATATCACATACTGTATATCTGCATTGAATAAAAGCAGAGTACAACAACATCTGAGCTAGTGTGGAACAAAGCTGGAACATTCAGTGAAATACAGTATGATACAAAGGCGGAGTTGTTTTTGCTTGGGTGGATAAGTCCTGCTCCTTATACTGACTGACTCCTAATCAACAAAGAACCCTTTGGTAAGGTCCATCTGCATAATCCCAAATTATACAGATAGGGGCTTTGATGAGAAAAAAGCCAAAGAAACCTTTTAAGAGGAACTGTAAGAGGAACAACTGTTATTCTTGCATTAAATCACCAGGGCACTATTTTTATTATTATGTGTGAATTTAACAGTACAGGTAAAAAAAGGTAAAATGTTAAGGATATTATATAGTGCATGCATCTGCATACATATATATGTGTGTGTATATATATGTACAAAAGCATGAATTCATGCTGAAAATTCAGGTTTCCAAACAATGTTTCAAAATTATTCCATCTATTCTTCCCGTAATATCAAAAAAAAAACCCTATAGAAATGCTAGGAACAATTGGAATTTAATATCACAAAAAGGTGAAGAAATCAGCTGATCTCTTTGACACATCCATGCCTCCAGATTCACCCTGCAAGAATATCGGTCCACCCTTCCTCTAGCCCAGGTGTTCCAATTCCTGGTGCTTTACTCCGCTTGCTGCAAGCAGGACTGAAGACGGATTGCCAGCGCTCACAAAGAGGGATGCTGCCCACGTCTTTCTGCTGCGACATGCTAAATGGACTCTCAGGTAAAATGAAAATGGAAACTGTTTATGGACAACACCACAGCATACCACTGAGAAAAGCAGGTCCTGTTAAGCTTTATATGAAACAGAAGAGTGAACTGAAAATTTAACATGAAAGGCAATTTACCAAGAAAACTGATACAATTTCATGAGTGGCTAGAGGGAGGAAACAGTCTGGTTAGTGGATTAAAAGACCGACAAATGTTTCTTAGGAATCTGAAGATGGACAGCGCTAGAAAAATGCTTAATACTGTTCAAAGGACTCAATTATTTCCAAACCAGTAAATATGACACAAGGTATTAGGTTAGATAACATGCATTTGCCTTGTAACTACTTCAAGTATTTTCATAATAACTTTTTTTTTTCTACAGCACACAGGTATTCAGATATTGAAGATTAAACCTCATCAGAATTCTCTAGAATAGTATTAAGTCCTTATGTCCTCACAAGCCACCACCGAGTTTCATTGCACTTCATCCAGGTCTGCAGCTGGTTGCAGAGAAGAGGGGGAAAGAAACAAGGAAGGAGGATGGCCTCTTTAGATCTCCCCAAAACTCCTTCTCACCTGCACTCCTAAACTGCTTCCCTAGAATGGTGAAAACTTATTCTATACCACAGAGTTAATGAATCTTTTCTTCCTTTTGTCAAAGGAGGCAGAATCTAATCTGCAAAGCATTTAATTATGGCATTTAATAACCTGGGTTTCCTGAATGCAAAGAGAAAACAGATTAGACACCAATAATTTTTTTAACCTTGATTTTGAGGGGGAAAATAGAGATATCCATTTAAAATGAGAAATTGTGATTGAGGGGAAAATAAATGCTACAAATCAACTCTTCTAATGTTTTGATGCAGCATTTCAGCCATCTGCAAACCACCTTATAGCCTCCCACTAATCTGACTTTTCTAACACACTGCAGGTTGACATCTATTGGCACCAGACTTTAAAAATGCTTCAATCAAGATATGTATAATCCTCATAACTAAAATGTTTTTGTTCTGTTTTATGATCAAACATTTCTGAAAACACAGCCACCAGCCCCAGCAAGCATTCAAGATGCTCACAGGTGAGTTAAGGCACAATAAAAAAGCACAGTAATCTAGCAAATCTCCTTGCAGAATGTGTTGTTTATCACCGTGCCTGCAGACTCTTATACTACAAACGTACTGGCAACCATTTCAAGCAGATCATATACAAAGACATGAACATAATTTGAAAAGTTTAGAGATGCACAGAAAAAGCAATCAACAGCCTCCATAGGAAATTTCAGGAAAAAGTAAAATGATTTGGTAAACATGAATGATTGTTAAGTCCTTCAACAGAAAAAGGGGGAACTGAAGAAGCAATGACCTCTCATACCCATCCTTCGAGCAGCAGTTTTTAGAAACTTTTGTATTGCCCATAAAATTAGCTAGAAGATAAATCTCACTATAGTGATTTGCTCTTTATAAGTCCAAAGCCAGTGTTCTCAGTTCTCACTGCATAATTACTTCAATATAGATAAAGCATGAGTCATCTGTTCTACTCTAACCTTTGCATTTAAATTTGAATTTTATTCTTGCTTATCTTTTTTTCCTAAATTGATATTACTGTCTACTATGTTTATTAAAAACAAAGCCACAGTGCATGTCAAACTCTGCGCTGAGGCACCATTTGTTGTGTTATTTTAATTGATGTGTCTCAGGGAGATTACAATTTTAATAATTTCTATTAACTATGTCAAAGTTTTCTTTTTCTTAAATGTCAGATTTTGTTTCCCATTTCAAATTATGCCTTAATACCCAAGAGGCTTTTAGTAAATGCTCTGCACACCCAGGCATGAAACTCAGAGGCATTGTCTTGTTTTCCTGCTAACATCACAAGTGATTAGGCAGTGTCCTTAGCAGGTTCCCAGATTTGCCCCCTCTGGATCTCTTCCTCTTCTCCCATTCTTAGGGAGACAAAATCTCCATGATGCAGAATTCAGAAAAAAATACAAGTGGGAAATAAAACACTGAATGGTAACTACAGCACCTTCCAAAGCACAGGAAATATATGTATTGAGTCAGAATGAGACCAGCTGGTACCTTCCCTTCTCTCATTAATAAGCTCATCCTAGAGCAGGACTGTACTCAAAAGGAAATTAAAAAGAAAGTCCCCCACATCTAGACTACAGTGACAGCAGTAGACAGTGACATCTAGGCTACAGCGACACGTTGAATACTTGGTTATCTCCTTACAATTTTGCCCACGACTTACCACAATCCTTCAAACACACTTGGGTAGGGAACTGGATCTCAATGTACTTAAATGGCTGCAGGATGAGCTGCAACACACAGAGGAAAGAAGCAGTTAATACCGTGTTGTGCTGGTTTTGGCTGGG
>VZTV01051324.1:0-44631 GCA_013400875.1 Anhinga rufa
CTTGCCTTTCAACAGATGAGTTTATAGCTCTGTTCATGGGAATGCGGTGTGATAGCAGGGGATTTCTTTGCTAGCATATCCTGATAATGTCACAACTTGGGTATGTGTTTCCCCAGGCATATGGCCAAGAGAGCAATTTGTAGCTGGCTTTTCAGTTCCTGCCCTTGAGGGATGTAACTCTGTTCCTGGCTAGCAGAGGCTGAGGTCTGGCAGCAGCGATCGCATCATCCCCAAATCCTTGCCGAAGGTACCACCTTAGTGCCTTCACTGCTCTCTGCTTTCTTGGCTGTTGAGTCCCCCTTCTGCAGAAGGGATGGTGTTTGTGCTTCTGTGCCTTCTGCAGTGTCGCTGAATTTGTCCAGTGTTTGCAAAGACCTGTTGCTCTGCGGTGAAGTTAGGCTGTCTAAGCATAAACTGGCCAACTTATGTGTGCACCTGGAATTAATTGCAGCAGTCTGCAATAGCCCTGGGCTTGTCCTAGAAGTTGCTTTAATAGAAGGGAAATGTGTCTTTAATGAAAGTGGAGGGACTTTTGTATTTCCCTGGGAAACTGCTGCCTTCTGCTCCTCTAGCTTCAGCAGTGGTTGGCATCTGAAGTCTTTCTCCTGCGGTATTGCAAAGCAGTTGAGTTGAGTAAGGGTCAACGATTGCTTGTTAGGCTGAAGGCATCAAAACCAAGCAACCCTCCAAATGAATGCAATTCATGGAATTCCTGTAGTTTAGACTATGTTCATGCCTTTGATTTTTATTTTTTTTTATTATAATTCACTTACAAGAAGCTTGCATTTTGTAGCAGAGGTATGTTCTAGTAGCATCAGCCATGGCAAAAATTTATATATAAATGCAGCAGTTTACACTGTAGAAATGGCAAGTTTATCAAATATTATTGTGTCGTTGTGCAATTGTTAAGCTGTCAACCTGGGCCTCAATAGCAGGAAGAAAGAGTTGCAAAGCCGGGCTCTCAGAAGGCAGGATAGCATTTAAGTTACTTATACAGCCCAAATTTGACTTGTGTGTGCGCTACAACTTCTGATTGCATGATTTCACAGCTGCTTCTCAGCATGATGCTGCCTTGCTCGTTTTGCACAACAAATGTGTCTTTGTGGTTGGTTGGGTGTTTTTGTTTGTTTGTTTGTTTTTGGTTTTGCTGCTTGAGACAGCTTTGCTCGTTGTGCGCTTAAACCCTGACTCAAAGACAGAAACCTAAGTTCTGCAGTATGCTTCCCTGTGGTGTTCCTCATAAATGTCTGAGCATCTGGAGTTCGCAATGTGTTTGTTGGAAAGCATCTCTGTGTAGATGGCAACCTGAGGCATGCACGGGGTACCCAGCCAATTTTGGATGCTCTTCTGGGGGTTTGCCAGGACCTCGCTCCTCCTAATAATTTCTGACATCCATGAAATACAGTTCTGGTGCTGAAAACTCAGCCCATGTGCACACTTGATCATGGTTCTGACCTTCTGCAAGGGTCTGGCAATAAGGGATGTGAAAAGTTTATTTTAAGATGTTTGTTTGGTTTCATAACAGCTCTAACAGAAGCAAGGCAGGAATCACTTCTCTCTGGCAGCTTTGATTTACGCCTCTCATGGCACTTTATCTGGCCTTTGTGCCTTATTTAAGACACTTTTTTTTTTTCCTAACTTACTTAGTGGGGGAAAAAACTCAGGCAGAACCTTGCTTCCGTGCTGCCATTTGGAGAGTGCTTCTGCTGTGTGAAGGAACACAGCTGTGTGTGTGGGGAGAGAAGGCTGTTCTGCCAGGGACTGGGCTCCTCAGTCCACCACACAGACTTTGCCACTTGAGTGATCAGTGGATGGCAGCAATGAAACAGTCTTCTTTATGGATCATTGGTGGGGAGGATAAGACGCTTTGCTGATAGGTTGTGCAGAGAGCATTTGTTATCTGGCTGGCACTGGTGACCTGGGGAACCGTGGGCTCTGTCAGTGGCCTGAGAGGCAGGTAACTGTTCCAGCTGGGGCCTCTTCTCCACCTTGTTCCCAGACCACCTCCGTGTCCTTGCGTTAGTCTTCATTGACCAGTCCTGGTCTACAACTCCTCAGCATCTCATTCCAGTTCTTGACTGAGCCCTGGTCTGGGCTTCACGTCCCACTCCCTTGCATCAGGTAGACCTGTCCTACCCAGGCTCCTTCGTTTGTCATGTCTTCTCATCTGACTGACACAAGCAGTGATGCCGCTGGCTCCGCTGTCTCCGCTAGTGGTGGCATGCGTTCGTGTCCCTGCTTCCTGGCAGGGCACCCTGCAGCAGCGTGCATCGGCGCCCTCCGGGCCATGCTGGCACCCTGGTGTTGAGCCACTGATGAGAGGGAGCTGCTGCACCACTTGGCCGGGGGGCACTCCTGGATGGTGCACTGCTCTGCAGTGGTTTAATGATTTTCTATTTAACCATAATTAACCTGACAGGCAGGGTTTTGATTATTATGCTTTAGAAGAGTTGTGGTAGCAAGATTTCTAATTTTGGGATGAATCAGCATTAACAATTAAGCAGTAAACAAATACCATTTCTTTTACAAGAACACAGACAGGAGGATGTTTTCCTCTGCCAAAGCAGCTGTCAGGCAATCGGTTATGCTGTAGCTGGTAAGGTGGGAAGGAGAAATAATTTCTCACCTGTAGAAAGAAAATAAGCTGTAAGTCTCTGCCAGTGGGAGGGATGTTCCCTCCACGGAATGACAGTGGGGACTTGCTGCCTCCTCTTGCCTCCTGGTTCTACTATCTGTGATTACTGACTGTTAGAGCACATACCTGTCACACTGGAGCCTGGATGCTACTAGGGTATTAACTAATTCCCTTCAGGCAGATAAACTGACCAGGGCTGGTACTAGACCTTCAGCATCCTCCAGTATCTTTCCATACATATCTTCTGTCTGAGGAGGGAAGAAGAATTAATGATAAATTAATGATAACTTTTACAACATTGTTGTGCGTGAGGGGGCATTTTTGGGTCCTTACTTAATCTTGGCACCTTCCAAGGTATCTTCTCTTCCAGTAACTCTCTGCTAGTATTCCTACAAATGCTTGCCCTGTAGAAATGCTGTCTTGATGAATTTGTCAAACTCAGGCTTGACAAGAAGGCAAAGGGGCCTGATCATTCTCGTGCTCGTGACTTGAAGGACAAGCGCTGAGGATTCGAGCTCTGCTGAGGGACACTGCCCATCCTGCAGCTGGTGGCTGCCAGCACGGGCTCTGTGCACGTCTGGAAGGAGCCAGGCCACCAGAGGTGCTCCTCAGCAGGCAATCTTGCTTGTCCTACTCTGGTGAGAGGTGCATGTCCCCTTGATCCTCCCGGAGATGCTGGTGAATATTTCTGAGCATCGCGCCCTGTTAGTGGGAGGGAGCGGGCAGAGAGCTGAGCAGCTCCCTCGGCGCCAGTCTGGCCATTGTGCTTCCTCTCCCAGCTCTGCGGCTGCCCCAGGTGCTGCCATGGCAGAACCTGGTCGCCTCTGATGGCATCTCTGCGTTCACTCTTCAGTCACATATAAAGGCAGACTCGGGCAGGGATGGGAGAGGCAGAGGTGGATTGTTGTACATTTTTAAAAGTCATGTCCCCGAAGAAGTGCTGTGTGGCTGGATAGCTGGTGTGCAGTGCTTGCTTGACCGCCTGTGCTCCTCTGCACGCCTTTTCTCTCCTGTTTGCATCATTTCCTCTAACTTAAATGTGCTCTTACTGCAGGCCACAAAGCCTGATGTGAGCGCAGCCTGAAGCAAGGGGATCGTGCTGCTCTTGCTGAGCTTGCTGGCTGGGGATTTCCTAGCCTGGCACGTAAATGTGCTGGGCCCCAGGTTCGCCATTATTAGTCCAGCCTTCCTGTACTGCATCACAGCTGTCCTGCGGTCTGCCTGTCTAAATTTCCTTGCCTGAGGGTGGCTTGCTTTGATTGCTTGCTGTGATGGCTGACCCCTTTCTGAGTGAGGTGGCTCGCAAAGGTGCAGCTACGTGGAGGTACGCTGCTGGCTGGGAGAAGCGAAGAACGTTATTTTTCAGTCTAGCAGTCAGCTCTTTCTGTTTTCCTCCCCTTTGACCTAACCCTCAAGCATTGTTTAGTTTCATTATTTCTCACCGGGTGAGAATCTGCACCAGCTGGCGCTGGTGGGAACTTGGTGCTCATGGTAAGGCATTGCATACCAGTGTCTTTTGCACCGAGCAGCACTCCTCTCCTATTTTCCTCCTTCCTTGCTTTTTATCCCTCTTTTTTTTCTATCTTCATCCCTTTCCTCCTCACACAAACTTTGTAAAGCCTAAACTTACCTTTTCCCACTATTATTCCCTCCTCTGGTGCAGTGTGCTGCAGTGGGTTAGAGTCCTTGGATGGTTCAAGCTGGCAGGTAATTTTGGGATATCAGCATATTAGGACCTCTCCTTAAGCTGTGAGCACTTGGGTTCCCTGCTGAAAGCAGAAAGCTGAGCTGCTGGACTCAGGGGTGAAACATGTGCCAGGCCATGCACATACACTGGAAACTTGCCCAGGGCAGTGTAATTATGGGAGGTGGTGTTTTTCGAGCGGGCCATGTGCTAAACAGTCTTGTGATTAATATCTTATTTGAAAGGATTTTAGGACACATGCTGCACTTACACTGAGTTTCTTTTAGAAGTAGGGGAGAGGTTGGAAAAATAAACTCTGTAAAGGCTCTTTTGTGTTTCCAGCAAGGGTCATCAGATAAGTGCAGTGTATCACTGCTCCGT
This sequence comes from Anhinga rufa, assembly GCA_013400875.1. NCBI lineage: Eukaryota > Metazoa > Chordata > Aves > Suliformes > Anhingidae > Anhinga > Anhinga rufa. Next base: position 4,701 of record VZTV01051324.1, read on the forward strand.
TGCATCAGTGTAAGCAGTAGGTTTTGCTATGAATGGTTCAGTGGCAGAGGAATCTGCAAGAGAGGCTTTGCACATGCATTTATACAGGCTGCATTGCTGAGTTCTCCTTAGGGACCCAAACTCCAGTGCTGAAGGTGAGTTCCTCTGCTCTGACCTCATCGTTACCAGCTCTCCCTGACCCTAGCTCCTGGCGTTAGACTCTGGGGAGTTCTGCAGCCAGCAGGTCTTCACCAGCAGATTCTGCCTTCAAAATAAGGCTCTGTGTGCTGTTTTACTCGAGCACAAATCATGTTTAAAGATGTTGGCAGCTGGGTTGTTGGTCTTACCCTGGATACCCTTGCCTGTGGTGTGGGCACAGCAGCATCTGCACGCTCTGGGCGTTTCCGTGTCACTGACTTGCTGTGTGGTCCCAGCTGGTGGTTGTAGTCTTCAGTCTAGTGGTTTCTGATAAGTCTGTGGCTGCCTAACATCTTCCCCCTAATTTCTTTCCTAGGCTAGAGAACTTGATTAAAAGGGAAATGGGAGCATGAAGAATTGCATGCAGAGCACAATGCGATCCCCATGGTGGCATCTCCTACAGATCTTACCTGTCAATCTGCTTCTGCCTGGAAGGGTTTGACAGAGACCGCTGTGGACAGCAAAGGAACCTGGAGATTAAGGTGATGACCATGGCTCTTCCTCTTCTGTTCCCCTGCCCCTCTTCTCCCTTTCACATGCCTGTAGCAAGAGCATATCTGCTGTTGGCGTGACAAGGCCATGTACATTCAGAGGCACTGCTGTTTGCACTGGGGCTGTCTCATGTTGCATGCAGAGTTGGGAGGATGGTAGAGAAAACAGGAGGGGTTCTCTGCCATTCCCCTTGCTACTATCCTATATTTCTCTTTTAAAGCAAAATAAAACATTTATTCTGCTTCTTGTGGGAGCCCCTGTAGATGTTGATACATAGTGGTGATCCTCCAGAGACACATGTCTAAGATCTTGCGATTATTCTGACTTGCATAAAATGAATATGTGTACTGGGGCTCACTTCAGTTAGGGCTTTCCCCAGAAACCTTCTAGAGATATTGCCGGTGGTCCTAGATAGATTAAAGTAATTAGCTGGCTACTTTCACAGCTGACCTCTGCTGAACATGCCTGAAGTGCTTTTGTTGTTGTTGCCACTATTTTTGCTTTTTGTCACTCTTCCCTGCCAGTATGCTGCCCCTTATCACAGCACATATTGAATATTCCTAGAGCTCTGTGCTTCAGTTTTGGGCCTGATGAGTCCAATAATTGTGTGAATGCTAATGCTGCTACCCTTTGGCATACAATCAGTGTACACCATAAGGCTTTGATCGTGCGAAGCAAGACTCTTGGGCAGCCTCAGCCATTGCAGTGACTGGGGAAGGTGGTGATGCTGGGGACCTCCCTCCCCTCCCCCTTTTCTCTTGTGCTTGGGAGAGCTAACTTAGTAGGGCACATTTTAAGACATGGCTGCAAATACAAGTATTGGGTTTATACCTGTTTTCATGTGTGAAGAAGGTTTGGGAGGACCTAGTTGTATAGCTGCTTCTTTAAATCCTTTACTTGATAGCATCAAGAGTGCCAGATGTTGCTCCCCACTTCCTCCTCTGCTGGAAACATGCTAATCTCCTCATCCTCTTAAAACCTGAATTTTTAATATGGAAAACACACTGTCCTTTCTTCCTTTCTGGCCAGGGAACACTTCTCCCTCCCAGTGTTGTATTACTTTTAGCAATGCAAACTGAAACGCTTGAGCTAGGGTGGTGGAGCTCCAGCAGCCAGCCTTCCTGGCAGCTGCTGGATTTCCATCCCCAAAAAGGGCAGAGAGCAGCCGAAATCTACACAGGTGTCAAGACAGAGCGGTATGGGGCCTTGAGAGCTTTGGCAGGAGTGGCAGTGCACTGCTGGAGGTAGGTGACTGGAAAAGAAAGAGTGTGGCACGGTGCCTTGGTCATCTTTGGCAGATGCTCTTTTCATGGGCAAAGAAGGAAATTAAGCTGGAGACTGCTTGACTTCTGGTTAGGTGGGGTTTGGGTGTAGAATAGAGGATCAAAAAAGCAGGTCAGCCACAGAGCTTTACCCCTGTAAAACTTTTTTTGAAACAAGGGGATTTTTTTAGTTTTGTTTTTCTTCCTTGTTCCTCTGTGGAAATCTGCTTGCTGGACAAAGATCTGTCTTGGGGTGTGACCTCAGGTGGGCTGGTGAGATAGCAGGATCTCGTGTAGACATGGGAGTCATCCTCTCTCATCTGGTGTGGGAGCACAGGGCAGCTCTGTGTGGATGTGCAAAGCACAGATATGCAGCAGTGACTGATTACTATTATTTTGGCCTTGGTTGGAGACCAGGCTGCTGAAACCTAAGGCCAAGCCAACCTCTCAAGCACAGGTTCACTTTTAGTGCAGATATTCTTTCTCTTAACGTGCTTTGGTAACACTGAACTGAAGAGTTACCTTCTGTTTGTGCCCCTTTTGAAATGCTCAGAAGTCTTCCTGTTGAACAGCCAAACCCAATCTTTTAACTAACTATGGTTTCAGACTAGGCAGCCTGGTTAGGCCTGGCTTGTAATACGCAAAGGCTGCTGAGGGAGTTGAATATTTAAAAACCAGCAAAGCGATGTATTTGGTCTGTGTATTTCAGTCTGCCCGACCCTCTTCTCAGCAGTTACGCTGTTTAATATATTAATACCTGAAACAGAAAAGGGCCTTTTCTCTCTCCTCCTTTGGGCACATCTGAAATAGGGAAGAAAAACCAAAAATAGGCATGCACACCATAGCTCCCATGTAGCTGTGTGAGCCTCTGACCCCTTCTCCTTTAGAAAGTGGCTTGCGGCTGAGCAGAGCCTGCCTGTTGGAAAAGAAGGACTTCTGATGTGTGGGTCTAGATGGTTGAAGATGGAGGAGAGAAGGACAAGGGTATCCTTTAGCATGTTGCATCCCAGTTTAGCAATGGTTCTTCAAGGTGGGTATCCAGACCAGTGGAGCATGCTCAGCAAAACCTTGGACCACATACTAAAATACAGTTTCCTTTAATGATAATAGGATGATGCATATGTAATCTTATTGTATAAGATTAACAGAGTAATTAATTCTGCATACTTGATGCTCAAGGGCGGTGACAGCCCATCTCTTAGTTTTTGCTGCAGTTTTGCACGTGCTTTAGAGGTGGCTCCACCAGCGCCATTGGTTTGGAGCAGCTTGCTTTATCAGGAGTTGGCTTTTGGTGTGTGCAGCTCTGTGACCACTCTGGTGTCAGCCTGTTTCTGCATATGCAAGGCTTCTGCTGTCTTACATGTGTGAGGTCCATGCTGCGGTACACTACAGCAGAAGACACCTATCTCGGACGTTGCTTCACACTTGAAGCATCCTGTGGGACTCGTTCATCAGCTCTGAAGCATCTTGGTGAGCAGAGGACATGAGCCCAGAACAGGGAATTCCCACACAGGGACTCTGGGAGAGATGGAAGCAAAGCTGACCAAAAATGCAAACAAGGAGAGGACTTCCAACAAGGAAAGTTTGTGGAGGGTGGGAGGAGGGCTGGAGGTGGGTATATGGATCTCAGCGAGGCAGGAGGGCAGCTGCCTGCTACTGTACTGTGGGGAAAGGCCACGGAAATTAGGGCATCCCCTTGTGCAGAGCTGATGCTGGAAGGGGTGTGAAGGGCCTTATGGAGGATTTCCCAGGAGGAAGAGGAGAGTTCTGGAGATGCAGACACAGTTCCTCATAAGTAACACACATATCCATCTCCAGCCCTCCTCCCCCAGTCCACGCAGTTGCTGTGCAGCCTTGGTCTCTTAAAAATAGCTCTTTTAAGTACCGCTGCAATCAGAGGAGCGGTTCTGCCAAGCGCTAACCACCAGTACTGCCGTGTGTGTGTTTGATCAGACAGTGCAGAGCACAGCACTTTCATCTCTTCTGGCAGCAGTCAAAGGGTTCAGGGTTGCTGGCGCGTCTAGGCGAGTGTGTGGGAAACTTCCGCTTGTCTTCCCTGCTCTCACACAAATGATTTTTCACCTCTTTGGGTTGTAATCTGCTGAGATCTCAGAAAGAGCTCTGATGTTTGGTCAGCTTGTAAAGACCTCCCAAAAAGGGCATGGGAGGTTAGCTGCAAGCGTGCGCGTTTCTGAAGCATTGGTGCTCTATCCTATTTGAGAAGGCTACAGATAAAGCCTTACTGAGATCCAGGGAAGCTAAGGCTTTGTACACAACCCAAAGTGAGAGGAACCTAAAAACTGGGCAGGCTTAGAACTTTTACTCCTGTGCTTCAGAAAAAAATTGAAAATTATTGTTCCTAACAGACTTCAGAAAATAGTCATCAGACTGATGGATTTTTTTAAACTAGTGATTTCTATATTTAAAAACTTCAGAAGGAGGAAGAAAAATTCAGAGAAGGTGACTTGTAAAAGTCATTTCCCATGATGACATACAGCTCTGACCTATGTGCGCATTGGACAGCTTATGAAAAAGCTTTTCTTTCAGCAATATCAATTTATTATTCTATCCTGAATGCCTTATTACCAAATTAAAAAATAGATGGGAATAGGTATATAAGTACATATGTATTTGTTATATATTGTAGAGAGATGCATTTCAGTGGAAGCAGACCTTAGCTGAATTGGCCTGATTCTTGAAAATAAATAAATAAACCACCACCACCCCACCCTGCCCACCACCCCCCCGAACAAAAAGACCAATGAAATGCAAAATAATAATCCCAAAAATAGTATGAGAAGGCTTTGCTAGGCTTCTCTGTCATTTTTCTTTTCAGTGTTTGGAGTGTTGCAGGTCCTTCTACATGAGAGGAGATACTCTAACCAGCATACCCAGGGCTTGGGGGTTCTCTGCCAGTTTTACCTCAGGGGCTACTGGTATGATGGCCTGAGGATAGAAGAGAAATTGTGTACCTCCTGTCAGGAGACCCTAGGATGGCCAGGACTGTACCTTCAGATGCCTGTGCAAGCTTAAAGCATGATGTGGTAGCAGCTGAGCTCCCATCCTGAGAAGCTGGAGGGGGAGATCATGGAACAGAGTGAGGTACACTGCTAGTAAGGATCCCGTCAGCAAGAAGAGGGAAGAAAGTGGAGATGAAGGGTCACCTAGAATCAGCTCCCATGAGACTACAATGGTATTCCCAAATAACATACTTAAACTTGTCCCTTAAAAGTGTACTGGAATAAAAATAGGCAGATTTATTTAAATAAAATGAATGACTAACTTTTAACCTAAAGCCAGATCAAAAGTCAGCCTTCTTTAAAGTTCAGTGAACTTTAAGCCCAGTGCTTTTCCACTTTGAGCTTGGATCAGATGTTGAGCAGCAAGAAGAAATGGCCTTGTCTCAGATAAATTGGGCATGTGCTAGAGGTGGCATGAGATCATCCTTGCAGTCTTGGGCACTGTGCGGGATGTGAGATCACTGCTGTGTGGAAACACCCCGTTCTTGCTCTAAAGCAGTTCTGCATGGTGTCCGCACCCCCCGGGGACATCCTGTGAGTCACCCCCAGCAGCTGACAGCCACCACCATGCATGTGGAGCGTCTCGGCTGGATTTTGCCAGGTTCCTTGTCTGCACAGAGGTGTGTCTGCTGCCAGGATGTACTTATCCATGCGGTCCATTGATGTGTGTTATTGTAAGAGATGACTGTAAATAGTGTTTGCTGCACTGCCTCATCTCGGAGACAAATTTTGCAGTATTCTGTACCTTCTCCCTGGTTTGTAAAGGTTTGTTTCAACAAAATGCCAAGTGTTGGATGCTGCGGTGCAGTTTTATGTTTTGGAGTAGGGGGAGCCCCAGCAAAGAACTTTGACCTTCTGTGTCTGGGCTGTTGAGTTGTCACTTGAAAGAACTGGGTGGATTTTGGGATTAGGCTTCCTGAGTGAAAGTGGTGCACCACAGATTTGATTAGCATTGAAGTTGAGGGCATCTGCTTCAGTGATGTGCTTTGGGTCAGGATTGCGTCATTGAAGCTGATCTGCTGATTGCCCTTGCGTGTACCGTGTTTCCATCCATACTGGGAGGCAGTTTCTGATCAAAGAGGGCTCAAGTCAGGTGAAACCCAACAAGAAGAAGCTTTCTAAGAATGGTCTAACGTCTAGTGGTTGCACCAGCTCCTTGGGGTTAAGGCATTTCCCAGCAGCAGGACACCAAATGAAGTCATAAGGAACACCCCCTACCACACCCCTGATTTTTTACATCTGTTTTTTTGAGCTTCCCTTTAGGAGATTTACTTGGTGAAGAAGATGAAGATGGGATTGGCAGTGCTAAGAAATAGCTGACCTGAGGACAGAGCTGACTGATATGGCAAAATGCTGGAAGAGCTTCAATATTTAAACAGAACCAATTGGTGACGTTATAAAAAGAAAAACTGCAATACAGATAAACTTGGGTTTCTCTTGGGGCATGAACTCTGTGAATGAATGCTGTTACATGTGTGCGCATCTCAGGGCCCTCCAACTCTAGGAAATGGCTCAATTTTTAGCAGTTATGTTTAGAAAACAAGGGGGGGGTGAGGAGTGGAGTGTTCCAACTAGTAATGGAAATTATCGGTAGTTGAGAATGGCCTCTTCTGAAGCCATCCATCCTAGGCACAACAGTTGCCCAACTTCTAGTCCAACAATTGTTGGACTAGATGATCCCTGAGGTCCCTTCCAACCTGTGATTCTATGTTTGGGGGAGTTTCCTTCACAAAGGAGGTTCAGTGTCTTCAGGCCAGGTGGCACTCAGTGGATGGGGAAGAGAGCTGCATGCTCGTGTGCAGGAGTCGAACTCTTGGCAATAATGTCTTCCTCCCATATCTCATCCTTCCTCCAATATCTGATCCCTTCTTCCAGTGAAGTGCTGGCTGGTCCTGGGGGAGACAGGGATCTTTCATTGCTCTGGGAGGCTCAGAGGGCTTTTTTAGGTTATACAAGAGCTCTCTAAGACTGCTGAAGTGTGTTGTCCTAAAAGCAGTATGAAAGCCAATATTGAACGGAGAAGATAAGAAAATGTCTGGGGCTTCCTTTACTGCTTTAGAGTGTAACCTATGTTTTTGTTGGAATTATCTGTCTAGATCTCTTCCTCCATGCGCTAAATTGCTACCTGGCTTTGATGAAAAACACATTTCTGCTGAGATTCATTGGTTGTCTTGCTTTTTTTTCCCTGCTTTCTCAGCCACCCTGTTCTCTGTTTCGTGCACCTGCTCCGGTGCTGTGCTGCGAGCCCTGCACGCTTAGCTGGTCTGCCGTCGTGCTGCGCGCGAGGCTTGCACGCTCAGCCAGTGCTGTGTACACTTGTGTGTCTGCAGTGCCTTCAGAGGCCACTTGCAGGTGTGTCTGGCACAAGCGAGCAGCAGAGTGGCTGGCTGTTTATCCCCTGGCACTATGCAAACCCAGGGAAGATGGGCCACCATTAGTGACACCCTGGGAGAGCAGTATCCTGGAGATTCAGGAACTGTTGCTGCTGTGGCAGAATGGGTTGGCATCCTTCATTACAGAGGCACAAACATGCATTAAATTTCTGTGGCCTTAAATGCCAGAGGGGAGAGAACAGCCTGCTTCAAGGGGAGGCATGTGGTTCAGATCCAGGGTGGATCCATCTAGTTGCCATCTGCAAGCTCTGCTGCTGGACTTATTTCTGAAGTGCTGACCATAGGAAGCAAGTGATGTGTTGGGGGACAAGAGCTGGGTAGTGCTTTCCAGGCTTTACACCTGGTTTTCTGATAGAGGAAAAAGCAGGCTAAAACCACTTGGAGTAGGAGGTATTAAATAGAGTGGAGAGACACTAAAACGGCCTTTTGCCTTTTTGGCCTCTCAGAATCTCAGTAAACTTTAAATGTGTTTCAATTTTACAAGCATGTTGTTTTCCTCCCTCCAGCAACTGTGTAGATTTGTTGTACTTCAGATTACTTGATATCATGCACATAACCACACTGATCCGTCACTGGGATGCTGTCAGGGTGTGCAAGTGGGGAAGAAAAAGGGAATTCTTTGGCTAGGTTGTACCTGACACCGTGGAGCTGCCAGGTGCATGGTACACTCTGTTTGGGAGTTTATAGCTGGAGCCGGTGTTAGGTTGTGCCAGGTCCTCCATCCCACCGAAGAGTGGGCATTGCATGCCTGAGAGGCACCTGCTTGCTCCTGCAAGCAGAGGACTAGTCTTGAGTTTGGGTAGGAGGTACCATTGAACCTGTTTTCCTTTCCTAAGCATCTGGGGGGGATGCTGAGGGAAGAAAATAGCAAGGAGGTTTTAAATGGAGGTTTTTACAGGAAAGTTTCATGAATATTTTCTGGTTTTATAAATACATATGTGAAACTTTGTGGGGGAGGAGTGTCTTAAGCTCTTTAAATGTCTTTTAAATATATCTAGGCATCTAGATTTGTGTATATGTTTATATTGCCTATGATTTATAAAATTGAATTTTATTCGGCAAGCTCACTTTGCTGGTGCTGTTCTTGTGGGCTTATTGATGGTAGATATATTTGAAATGATGTTACAAGGGAATAATATTACCAGATTAATAAATCAGACTTGTGTTTAAAAAACACTGCAGCACTTTCTGTTATTAATGTCTGAAGTCCAGCCACACTGCGCTGCCTGCGTGAGGAGGTGACCCGCCGACCTGCCTTGGCAGAAGGCGTATTTGACATCTGCTACTGCAAATATTTTGACTTCTGAGAACCTGGCTGCTGCTTCAGCAATGACTGATATCTGGGACTTTGGGGTGTATGGATTCTTGCATATCTGCTACCTTGGCTGCTCTGCTGCAGCCTGATGCTGAACTTGGACCTGGGCTTCCTCGACAGCTTGTGTTGAGTTATACCCAGCTTTCCTCTGATCACTTCAGTCTCGGTTTAACCAATGGACCTGATGATGTGTGCTAGAAGTGGTATCAATTTAGCTTACCTAACACCATCGCTACGGAGGGCAAAAGCAAGTATATTTGGTTTGTGGAAAAACATCTGATTATTGTAACGTGGTTTTTTTCCATCTCCTCTGTCAGAAACAAAATAGTTAACTGTAAATTTGATGTTTCCATTTGTCTTCCATGCCTCAAGTTCCTTGCATAGAAAGGAGCTATTTAAATTTTTTGCCAGATAAGAAATTGAAGTGCTTGTGAAATAATTTTTCTTACAATATCTCTGAAAGTTATTTGCTCTGATGGGCTCTAATGGGTGTCCATTTTAATATTCTCTTTATTGCCATTGAGACATGCCTTTTTTTCTCAGCACCCGATAATTTTTGATGAACGCTCTTGACATCTGTATGTCTCTCTTAAATTATAAAGTGTAGATTTCTTAGTAAAAACCAATTTATTTTAAATGTAATGCAAGAAGTGTTTTGCTTAACATAGAGGGGTTTGAATAGTGCTTTCTAAAGTCAATGGCCAGAATTCCCGTTTTACTTCTGTCCTCCAGTGAAGTTGGTGTGGTGGACCACTGCTGATGAGTGTCATCCCCGACAGGGATGAGATCTGGGTATGAAGAGGAAAACCAAATCTCAGTAGCGCCGCTGGACCAAAGACTAGCAATGGCAGATGCACAGTTCGGCAAGTTTATTTCACTGTATTAGGTTAAATTGAATTAGATTCTTCTCTGAGCAAGTTGTAAAGAGTTACTGCATTGTCCTTGAGGAGACAGAAAGACATTGCCCCCACCTGCAAAAGGCTGATGTCAGAGAAATACTATCCTGAAGGATAGTGTAGCTGCAGCTGGCACAAAGTGTATTTATTGTCCTGGGGCCACGGAATACCAATTACATGTCTTGGCGCGCAGTGATATTTGCAGAGGCATTAAGCATTGACCTGCCACATGCTGGTAATTTAAAATTAAAGAAGGGGTCCCCTCTCATTTTGAAAGATAAACGTGGTAGAGAAGCACGTGACTGGGGGAATGAAGAAGTGATTTGTTTGATTTGAAGGTGTAATGTTCCATGTAAAGTAAATAGTCCTAAATGAGTGATCGCACCCTGGTCTTTAAAGCTGGAGGGCGTGGTGGAATTTTTACTGTTGGCTTCAGTGTGGGAACAGTTATGATAAAGCTGACTGATATTGAAAATCTGACTTGTAAAGTCATGATGCTGGAGGGTCCGGGTATGGGAGGAGAAGCAGTGCTTTTGGGAATTGGTGCTCTTCATGCATGGTATGATGCATTTTCTTTCTCTTTCCTCAATTTGAATGTGAAATTGGCAATTTTGGAAACTGAAAAGGTTTGTTACTAGCAGTGGTCTCCAAATATCTTACTAAGTGAAGCTCCCATGGGCATGTGCCCATCATGAAATGGCTTCTGTGTTGAACTGCACTCTGAAAGCTCCTGTGGTGGCTGTCTGAATGGATGAGCGGAAACATGCTGCCAGAGCCTGGGGCACGCTGGCGTCCCATGCAGGTGGGGTCTCTTTTCTGTCCATTACTGTTGACAAGGAATATTCAGCAGGCATCTGTCTGCGGGGTAGGAAGTGCAGTTTTGTAATGGAGAGGTGCTGGTCCCACCAGCCGAAAGTTTGGTTCTGTTCTGGAGGTCATAAACACGCTGTCCTTCTGGGTGAGTACCCCACCAAGCAAGAAACATGTGTGTGGTATTCTTCACCGTGGCATGCCTTGATTATTACTTTTTCCTGTTCTAAGAGTTAAATTGTCCTTCCGTCTTCACGCACCTGCAAAGGACCCTGCAGTAGCCTGTTTCTCCTTTAGCCAGCAGGATCAGGGACTGTTACTGCTGATCCAGGGCAATGGTTAGAGTTTGTGGCTTTGCAGAAGGAGAAGATGCGCTTTTTGGTGTTAACCACTTTTCTGACAGTGTTGGAGTGAAGGGTGGTAATGTGATACACTTGTCAGAGCTGAAGGTTGTCCCTCTGTCAATGCCAGTCTCTGAACAGGTAGGCAAAGAGACAGGAGGACTGTCCATCCCTTTTACAGTCACCAGCTGTTAGAGCAACATGGCTGTGCTGTAACACTGTTTGTTGAATCCCTCCTTTCCTCTCTTGGTACGTTGGTGTTGAAGATGGTCCCCGTAAGTGCGTGTTTGTGTTCACTCCTGGTCTGGACAGGAGCACAACAGCGAACAGAGGCTCGCTTCCTGGGAAAGCTGCTTCTCAGCCCGGTGGGTGCTGCTGGGCATACTGCTTATTGCTGCAGCCATAACTGTTGGCATGTCCTTAACTGCGTGGGCTACCTGGTTCAGATGCCTTGGTGCAGATTTGTCATCGCGTGTGTCATATTTGCTAATGTAAAGTGGTTTATTAGAGCTGAGCTCCAACAGCTCCAAACGTGTACTTCGTTTGAGACCACACTCTGGTAAGGACTGGTCCTCGGCCAGAGGTGTGCAGGCATCCTGCCAGGATGGTGGGAGCTAGAGATGGGAAGCCACAACAGCACAGGTTGCCTCTTGCCTCGGGTCTCGGTGGCCGATGGTGACCGTGTGGTTTGCAGGTGCCTGACAGAGCATCTGTGGTGAGTGAAAGCAAAACTGCTCCTTTTTAATTAGGGCAGAAGCGGGGGAAGTGGGCTGCTGTGCAGACCCACCCTCCAAAACCAACACAGGACCTCAGAAAAGAGGGGGAATAAAGGGCTGATGCAGCCAGAAATGAAGGCTTCTGCCTTTATTAAATCCCAATATTTGTTGACACAAAACCAAAATGAAACACATGCTTAAACTTTCCCCTGTGCCTCCCCCCGGAATCTGCTGCCTCTCCTGTTCTGGAGGATTTTTTTTTCAGCTGTGACAGACAGCAGCATGTTTTCTCTGGCACATGCATAGATTTTTAATGCATGCAGGACTAATGGAATGATTTGTTTCATTAGCAAGTGACTTGTATAGCTCCTCAATGTGTAATTTGAAATTTAACCATGTTCCTCACCTAAAATGCTTCTTTTTCTTATTCTCCACTTTTGGTTGTTTTGGTTTTTTTTGTTCCATTTGGTGGCATTGGAAGCTCTTACTTAAATGTATGGCTCAACAGATGTTTTATTTTCACAGCACAGTGATGTTTTGAAAAGAAAACAACCAGAAATCACTAGAAGCAAGACTTCCCTGTGTATGTATTTACAAAATTGAAATGCACAGTTGAACTACCAGGCCAGGCTAAATAAAGTATCAGAGAGATCTTCTGAAACTCAGCTCAAGAAGGACAGATCTTTAGCCTGAATAGATCTGTTGTCACCTTTCATCTGACGTATCGAACAAATGAAGAAGCTATGCTTTTCATGTATAAAATGGCATGATCATAATTTGTTTAATACTGTTAGGGCTCTTGATAATATTTTTTTTTTTCCCCAGGACAGGAATGGGGAATTTTAAGAGCAGATGTGGATTTGAGGTTACTCAAATCCCAATTTTTTTCTCCTCTTCATTTTCCTTGGGTATGCTATTTTATTTTGGATGGAGGGATTCCTGCCCTACACCTCCATGTCTTTCCCCTTTAGGTATCTTCTTTTCACACATTTTCATGCGAACTCATTCTGCCTCTGCTACCAGCCACTGCTCTCTTCACAGGTGCTTTACAGGGGGTGCTGGGTGGAGGAAAGGGTTAGTACTGAGAACGTACAAAAAAAGAATAAAAAGGTATAGTTGAAGTATAAAATGCTCATATGAGGGAGCATAAAAAGCCGAGCTGAGGAAGGGCTCGGTTCAAAAATACACCAGCAAAAGCTGGGAACAAAGCTTTACTGCTTTGTATTTAGGTATGGCACAGTTGTGTGTACAGATGGAAGTGCATAAATGAAGGAAACCTGGAAAGAAATGTAAATGCACTAAGTTTAAATATGAAATCGTTATCACATTACCCCAAAAAAGACCGAGGAACAACTTGCTAAAGTAAAAAGCTTTTGTGCATACATCAGTGGCAAGAAAACTGCAGGTGGATGATGCTGATGTATGTATGAACGGAAGGACCAAGGAGAGGGATAGTAGAACAGGTGGATGTGATCCCTGCATGTGCCCATCCCCAGGGGTTGCATCTCTCAAATCGTCATTTAAAATAAATGAAAGGTGTTATTTGACGTGATTGCATTTCAGAGGGATTCTGGTGGGATCCACTGCTTAAGACCAGTGAGCATAATAAAAATAACTAACATCTGTAGAATACGTAATAATTAATGGTGAAATCTCATCATTTGTTCGCAGAAGAGTCGTGTTTCAAAGCTATCTGCCTGTTTCCTCTTCTCTCATTCTCAGAAATTAGTGAACTTGGAGAGAGGGAAACAGCATGCTTGAATTTTCAAGGTTTTGGTGAGATTGCTTACCAAGAGCCTCAGGGGGGAAAAAAAATAACAAACGCTAAGCTGTCATGGGATGAGAAAGCTCCTGTCCTGGATTAGTGACTGCCTAGGGGAGTAGGCAGTAGGTTGTAGGTAACTAAGCAGTCAGGTTTCACAACATCACAGAAGTCCCACAGGGATTTGCTTCAAGATCTCCACCATTGAGCAGTGATAATGGATCTGCAAAGGAGAGGAGGAAGGGCTCAGTTATGGGCTTGGCTGGCTTTGTCTTCAGAGGGCTGCCAGAACCAGAGAACACTGGGCAGCTGCAGAGGTATCTCGCGATCCTGGGTGGATAGGCAGTGCAACGACAAAGGAAGCCTGTGCTGGCAGGGGTAAGATAATGCTTTTTAGTTGTATTTTATTCCTGCCCTCTGCCCTGTGCTGGGGACAACTCTCGGTGAGTCAGTGCTGCTTGCAAAATATATTGAAGTCATTACCGACAGCCCTAGAGCTCAGGGCTTAGAAGCGGTCAGGAAGGGAAATAGAAGTGGAGGAAGTTTTGGAAGGAGAACAAAGCAGCCCCGTTGTTATGTTGCTGCCAGACCACGTGGCCTGAGCATGTGCAGCTGGGATGTCCCGGTGTGCCTGCCTCGAGGGATGTTCACGGGCTGCAGATGGTGCAGGGGAAGTTGACCAAGAGGGTCAGAGGTAAGGAAAAGCTGCTGTGCAAGGAGGGATTGGAACAAGCAGGATTCATCCTGGAGGAGCAACGAGCGGGGAAAGGAGGGTGTTAGGAGAGGTGGTGCAACCACGGACGATGTGCCGAAAACGAAGGCAGAAGGATTACTATTGGTGCGGTCACAAATTGCTGGTGTAAAACAGAGAGGGGAGGGGATGTCTCTGTGTGGTGTATTGCAGAATTCATTGCCTCAGGTTGTTTGGGAAGTGCGAGTGGTTTCAAGAAGCAATTAAGCAAATCTGCAGAGGATGGGCATTGGCACAGCTGATGACACAGCTTTTTGGAAGCTGTGTGCATTTACTGGAAGAGAAATATATTCATAAGTTTGTCCATACTTATGTGTTCTCTGTGCATCTGCTGTTGGTCACTGTAGGAGCCAGGTAAGGGCTTGATAGACTTTTTGTTTAGTGAGCTGAAGACACTGTTGTTATCAGCTTTTGGGTAAATCTGTTGTGGGTTGTGGAAATGAGGATTGCCAAGTGTTCTCTGCTAGGGCACTGGTGGCTGCAGCTCACCCGGGTGGACGGCAGCATCTGGGGCGTGAGAGGCAGCAGGACTTTCACACTGTTCTGTATTTTGATGGTTAAGACCTGAGTCTGGTGAGATACTCAGACAATAAAGGTTAAGTATAAGAGTGTGTGGACAGGATATAATTCTGACTGCTTTGAAGCTACTGCATCACTCATGTGTTCTCTGCACAGGATTAATTTACCTCCAGAGGATTTGCAGCGTGGGCTTAGCGTGCGTGCCTGCCAGCCAGCCAGCACTGCACCCCACAGCCGCATCAGGCTCTAGGTTTCAAGAAGGCAGCAGCTATTTGTTTAAATATTTTTATAGGTTTGGGGGATTTTTTTTGTCCTTTCTTTGTTAGTTCTCATAGCTGACACCCTGTGCTTTGCGTAGGTGATAAGTTTCTGTCATCTACAGAAGAGAACATCTGTACTAACTGCTGTGATACAGAAGTGCATACAAGTGGCTCATCTAAAGGTGTGGAAAGGGAGTACCACTTGTGGGCTATTCTACCTTGCTGGGAAGAGCAGCTGCCTTCCTGCTCCACAGAAAAGGTTCAGTGGCAGAATGCTTGAGAGGGACCTCATTTTAGGACACTACTTGTCCAAATAAAATAAAATCATATCATGTGAAGTAGTAGTAATAATTTAACTGAACTGCAGTGAATCCACGGTGAACGAAAGATACCTTGAAATGTTGTGGGTCTGCTAAAATGTCCTTGCTTGCAGAACCTCCTTTGCCAACTTACAAATCAGCAAAATAACTGTTCACATCGCAGCAGCGTGTACAGTCGTCACAGGCAGGAATCACGTTGTGCTGAATGCTGAAGGTGGATTTTCCAGGTTCCTTTGTGTGGCCTGGGGAGGAGAGGAGGTGTTGTGACTTGTTGGGCAACCTCTCTTTGTGGCATCAGGAGGAGTGTCCCAGCAGTAACATGCAATGAGCTGTAAGGCGATTCCACTGCGATGAACCTGCCACTCCTCTAGATTATCACAGCCATGGGAGACAGAAGCTGACAGTACTGAGATGCGCCTGCATTCGCCTACACCTGGAAACCCCGCAGGAGAGCTTCTGAAGTCAAAAGCATGGCAGAGCCCTCCAGGGCCTGGAGCAAAGAGCTCTGCTCTGCAGGGCAGTTGGGGCATCTCCCGTGACGTGGAGGCTCTTTCCTGCCTGTGCAGAAGATCATGGTTGGGTTTCCTGGAAGCCAGACCCTCATCTTGTATAAAGAAGTGCAGCGTGAATAAAGTCAGGTTAGGGGCTGCACGAAGCGTGGTCGGAGGAAGGTGTCTCAGAGTTTTGTACTAAGCTGACGCGGGACAACTCTATTTTGGTGTTTCTCTCTCTCTCAATTTGGAAAACAGTGCTGTCCAAGTATGGTTTGCCCACAGAGCCTCTGACAGCGTGGAGGTTGACTCAGCGGTGCTTCCCCCTTGAGCAAAATGGCTTTTGCAGTCTCCTGCCTTCACATGGCTTTCTGTTCCAAAGGGCACCAAGCAGGCACTGAGCAGGCTGGCCCCTCAGGGTCTCCAGCTGCGGAGGGGACAGGGGAGAGGCAGGTGTGAGTGTCTTGCAGAGACCACAGCAGAAAAGGAACAGTAAACAGCATGGGGAACCTTGCGTTAACTCCTCGCAGAAGAGAGCACAGCGATATCCTGCATCCCCTGCTGACAGCCCCCCTTCCCCAGACTGCTGTACCTCTGTGTCTGAAACCATACTGGCCAAAAAGACTTCAGCATGCGTTTCTAGCACTTGCTTCTCAAGCAAATGAAAAGTGAGATGGTCTGTCAAAGCAGGGGAAATTATTTCAATAAAAGCTAGAATCACTTGTGCTTCTTGAATTTTTGTTGTTGTTTAAGAAGTGGAGGTAGAATAATGTTTGCTTTTTGATTGTGGGGTGCTCTGTAAGAAATCAAATTGAGTTCCCTAATAGAGTTAAAAGAAAATATAAGTAGTCGGCATTAGGATGCTTTCATAATTTAGTATTCAGTCCTGTAAAGGGTAGCATTTATAATTTAGCTTATGTGGCATTGTACTGACTCAGAGTTCCTGCAAAGGCAAGCTACTTCTTGAATTGTATAATGCTGTGAAATCTCCCTTTCTCTCACTGCATTTCCTTGGTTGAGTGAAGCTGTAAAGTCTAAAATACATTTGTCTATTTTGTGAAGACCTGTGGATCAAGATATATGTTATAAAGCAACTTTTCATGTGACTTACTTGCTCGAAAAAAGCAGGGAGTCTTCTCTGCCACTGCATTTGAGGAAGAGGGCACGAATCACCCAAGAATAGGCAGTAAGATATTTCCCTAGGAAAAGTTAGCTTTTTCTTTCCTTTCCCGTTTGTTGTGTTGATGATTAACATTGGGATTTTTCCTTGACTGAATTACAGGTGTATCCACTGCGGTCTGGTGGGAGAATAGAGCACGCAGCCTGCAAATCAGTTCCTGCTTTAGCTGAGAGTAGATTGCAGACTAGGAAGGAAGATGCCCATTTTGAGTGGGCATTTAAGTGTTTAAAAGGCTTATGTGGTGTTTAATGTGTTTGCTGCTGGCCCTTCCAGTCCTGGGTAACAGCTTCTCTGGGACCACAAGGCTTACCTGAGGAAATACTTGCTCAACCCCAGAACCACAAAGTTTTTCCATAACAGTGGTTTTTTTCCCCTCTTTTTTTGCAGGTGTTTCTTGAACTCTTCAGTGCATCACAGAACTGTTGTGTTTTGGGATATTCTGCTTAAACACTCAGAAGAAAATCTGCCAAAAGCCAAAAATGACTTGAGTTGGAGAGCTCCTGCTTTTTCCACAGGTAGTGCGTTGGTAGCTCAGTAACTTCTCAATACCATAGCTTAGCACTGCTTGCTTTCAGCAGGTTGCTCAAGGAGGGAGTTGGTACTAGTGCCTCTCTAGGACGGCTAGTGATCTGCATGTGTTTATCTCCTGAGGAGCACTGGGACACCTGCTGTCTCTGTACTGCTCTCTATACTGTCTCTACACATATCCCGCAGCAACCACATAGGGAAATGAGCAGGTGCCCTCCTGGCGTCTGTGGTCCCATATGCGGCTCACGAGGTGTTTATGCCTCAGCATATGTTTCTTACACCAGCCCCTTGTACTGCGTAGGTTGAGCTGCCCTTTGGGCACTCCTTGTATTGAATTGCCCGCTTTTATAACATAATGAGGGCCGGAGGTCCCCGCTAACATGAGGTAGCGGAAAAGAGGACAGGCAGTGCTGTACAACAGGGTCTGGCTTCACTTTCTCCAGCAGTAACGTACCTTGAGTAATGTTTATCAAAATGTGTTTATGAACCCAAACATGCCTCAAACTGTGGATTAATTGGCTCCCAGCAGCTGTTTAGTGAGATTTCATGTTGGGAATGCACTCAGCCCACTGCAGGTTTGCAGAAGTTTCCTGTGAAATCACCAAGTGTGTCAGTACCATGAACTCACAGCTTTTTTTTTTCCACAGTTACATGGCTCATTATGTGCTTCATTAGTGTTCATGCCTATGGTCAAGTAGAAGCTCAGTTATGGAAATGCTAGTGGTGGGATTTGGATATTGGCTGGCTGAGATGGGAGGTGAAGGAAAGCAAAGTGGAGACTTACCCTGCTGCTGGTATGATGCTGGCTGTGTTAAACTTGACTGTCACTTGTGGAAGGGAATAGAAGAAGGGTTTGAATGGCAGTGGCCTCAGATCACCATTACATAGCATGCGATGGCTAATAGCCAGCTCAGGTCTATCCATTTGACGTTTGAGGTGGTGGATTTTGAAATTAGATCTTTAAACGATCTGAAATTTTAAAATTGCCCCTCTGCTCTCCCTCTCCTCTCCCATTGCCCATACATTGATAATTATATATACACGCATGCCTGTGCATGCAGCCCTGACTGAGATGTGTTCCTCTCTCCCAGGACCAACCTCCTGCCGGTGTTCAGTGTCTTATTTGGATGCACCGTACACTATGGTTCACATCAATGTGTTGAAAAAAATCACGTGTGTTCTTGTGGTGATACTGGTAGCTCTGACAGTTTGCCTGTGGAGAGAGACGAGAAGAAGCTACTATGTTCCTTTCAAGACCGAGAGCACTGATCTGCACATTCACAGGAATTCAGGAAAATGGAACCCAGTTAAATCACAGGGCCTTTTCCACGGAGCAGCCAGTGAATTGGGTCAGATACCCAAAACTTGGTTTAGTAACCACAACAAAGTAAAAGGCAGCACGTCTGGAACAGCTGAAAAGTTCAAGAAAGCAGCAGACTCTGTGAAGGTATGGGATAAGGACAGTTCATCCAGAAATCTCATACCCAGGCTGCAGAAGGTCAGAAAAAACTACCTGTCCATGAACAAGTACAACGTGACTTACAACGGAAAGAGGAATGCTGTTCAACTCAGCCCAGAGAAGCTGCTCTGCCAGCTACGGGACAGGGTGAATGTGACCATGATACAGGGATCGGATGGTCCTTTTGATAGCTCTGAATGGCAGCAATACCTACCAGGGAAAAGCCTCAATGAAACAGTGGGTCGCCTGGGTCACTGTGCTGTTGTGTCCTCAGCAGGGTCTCTGAAATCATCTCATTTGGGACAAGAGATAGGTTGGTATTTTTCTATTAGCATAAAGTCAAGTAACATTGTTTTATAACTTACGCTGAATAGAAGTAACCTGCTGTCATGCTCTTACCAGTAAGTCTCTGGTGTGGTCACAAAGGTGTTTAAAATGAGTTGAAATATTATCCTTAAACTTCTTAAGTTAGGGAATGTTACAGCCTAGGACGAGATGGGAGTGATGATCAGATACTCCCTTTCTCTCTGAGTGCACACACTGCACAGTGTAGGCTCCTTATGATGCCCTAGATCATAGTGCCTGTGAGCCTTAGACCTTGGGCAGACCAAAACAGGCAAGCCTTAAGGGAGTGGAAGGGTTGTGTTGAGCTGGTGGATTATAAAGCAGCATGTTTTGATACCAAAGCATTTTGTGTCTTTAAGAAAGCAGCATGTAGGGGAAACCAGCTTTCCAGCCGTCAACTCAGGATTTTGTGTTTGGCATAAAATCCTCCTGTGCCTACAGTTCCCTCAGATTTCTTCGTTAATTGTTGTTTGAGGCTTAGTTAAGATTCACACTTTGCTGAACCGCAGTTTCACTGTGGGAGAAGTTTTAAAGCCTATGGGTGTTCTCTCCAGTGGAAATTGTTTGCAGACTTCAATGTGTTTGTAAGTTGTATGTTGGATCAGGTCCCTTTGGCCTGCACTAAGCTGGAAATAGCCTTTATCCTCTGAAATAAGTAGATAGGTAGTCCTTTAATAATTTATCCATGAACAACCTGGGCAAAGCCTTCAGAATTGTAGTCCCCAGATGCTCGTTGGAAGGTCAGGCTTTTGTTCTGGTAGTTGTTCAAAAGTTTGCCCCCAAACTTGTGTGTGCTCCACAGGGCAGGTGAGCAGGCGCTAGAATGAAGTTGAACAGTCTGATGTGTGTTAAAACGCTATGAAAAATGTGATGAAAGAGGTAGTGGTATTAACCAGGGTAGCATTGCCTCCTGGTAAAAATTGCAGGTGGGAGTTGGTTGATGTAATTGTTTCTGCCTCTTACAAGTGTTTGAGGCCAGGTAGGTCAAGACTTGGGAAGCCAATTCTGACTTCTCTGAGTACCTCTCTTGGCTTGTTTAGGTGCTTCTTGAGGTTCAGTAGCTAAAGGTTTCTGCAAAAGTGACCTTCTGTTGAACACTCCTCTGACACAGCTGGTTTGTGCCCAAGGCTGTCTCTGTTAGACTCCAGCGTACTGGTAAAACTGCTCACTCCTCTGTAAGGACACCCCCTGAAGAGCTGAGGCTGGTGTTCACGGTGCGTTGCAATGCAGTCTGTGCAAGCGCTGGATTTGGTGTTGGAGCAGCCAAAAAGGGCAATGGGCTGCAGCACAGCTGAAAGGACATCAGATGTGGAAAGCCAGTTCATTGTTCTTACAGCCGGTCTCTGAGCCTGTCCCCAAAACTGAAGCACCAGTTTGTTAGAGACCACAAGGGATGGATGTTGGAAAGGTCACTATGTAATGTGCCTGAGGTGAATGCAATTAACCCATGCTGGTGTCCCTGGCTCGCATTCCTTGTGCTGGCATCACAGACTTTAACCTTTCTGCTCAAGCAGTGATCTCTGCTAGTGATTCTGAAGATTTTGGGGCACTTGCAGCCTTGATCTGGGCAGGGTGACTATTGAAGGATTCACGAGTATTCAGTGTATTTATGTATGGGTTTTTTTTTTCCCAGTTTTGACCTGACATATTTCGATGTAGGAAAAGCCATGGGTTTTTTTTGAGGAAGATGCCAAAAAGGTACTACAACTGACAGGCTTAAAATGAAGCATTTGCTTAGATGAGCATGACACATTGCTGAACTATTATTCCTTAAATGGTGAGGAAATACTAGTTCTGTATAATCGCATTAAGATACCAAATGATCAAATAGTCAATGTAAGGGAGGCTGGCAGAGCAGAATGGGGAGAAGCTTGCAAACAAGTAGCTCGTATCTTACTGGGCTCCTGGTGTTACTGGAGGTCATGAATTGCCAGTGAAAAATCTGATACGGGAAATACCGAGTGCAGCACAACCACCTGGAGGCAGAGTGCTTCAGAGCCCCAGCTACCCTGCCTGTGCAGTCATTAAACTCCGTTTTTAAATGCATAATAACGATTGGTGTCTGGCTGAAGTTATGTGGGGAATTATAACCCTATACTCTATTGATGCAAGGTAGGATGTGGAGTTAAGAGTCTGTGGTGGTAGCTACAGAGCTGCTTCCCAGTGTGGACACGTTTTTTTTTCAGAAAGCTCACCTTTCTGGGTTTTGCGTGTTGCTTTGGAAGGGCCCTAAACAAGATCCACTTGTCCATGAGAATAAAGTAGCTGAGAAACCGGTCTTCGCTGCCAGCAATTGCTGATCCTCCAGCATTGCTTCTGAGAACACCTCTGTTTTCAAGAAAATGATCTCAAAAAGACCCAGTTCTGGACCAGGCGAGTCCTTCTGCCCTGGCAGGGGACTCAGCAATTCCCCGCAGACCCAGCTGCAGCTGGTGTAAATTGTGGTCTTGTGGCCTCAGCATAAAGGCAGAGAAGCTGGTCCTGCTCCTGCAGCTGAACACCTCTGATCACATAAAAGGTTTCCAACCCAAATCTAGACAGTAGCTATGGAGAAGCCGGGGTGACAGGGTGACAGGCATGTACACCTTCTGTGCCACAGCAGCCACCTGGCTCTGTGGCATTACGGCAGCCTGGCCAGCTTTGCTGAGGCAGAGGAGGGTGCTGGAGGAATGCTGTGCTATCTTAAGAGATTATGCCAGCAGAGGAAAATGCAGTGAATCCCAAGGCATGTAACAAGCCGCGCCTGTTAAATGCACAGTGGTGGTTTTATTTCTGTAACGTGGGAGGTACACTGGCAGGCTGAAGCCAGTTTCGTTTTTTCCATTGTGGTTATTATACGTGTTTCTCGGGCTGGTCAACATCGAGGCTGCAAGAGAAGACACTGGCTCACTGTTATTTCCTAGTTTCTTAATTTGCAGCCAGCCACATGGTAAATTAATTGTTTATCAGTCTATCTCCTGGTGAAGTGTTTGGAAGGAAGAAGAGGGAGAAGGAGGGGGATACCGTGCTCCTCTGTGCAGAGAAAATGCAAGGGCTGTGCTCTGAGCTGGCCAGTGGATTGTAGTTTTGAAAAGTTAATTTTTAAAAGTGTATTGATCATCAAGTTAGGTGATCAACTTCTGCAGAACCTGGCTTGGTAGTTCTAGTTGTTACATGGAAAGTCTCCAGGGACTAGCCAGATTATATTAGAAGCAGATAACCTATTACAGATCTCTTCCATCACTCAAAAAGCAGTTGTTAGCTCACCGGTTTTCACTCTTTTGCTTTCAGACAGCCATGATGCCATCTTGCGATTCAATGGAGCTCCTGTCAAGGGGTTTCAAGAAGATGTGGGGCAAAAGACAACAATTCGTCTTGTGAACTCCCAGGTAGGTCTGATGAACATGTGCCAAATGGGCCAAGTGTGGCAGAGCTGCATACCTCCCCTGTGTCTGCCTGGGAGCTGAATGGCAGCCTGAAATAACAACATTCACGGGGCTTCTGAGTTCATCTGCTGCTGGGAGGTCTTTAAAATGAATTTGGAGAGAATAGGGCTTTCCACCTGATTTCTCCTGTCCCTAGCAGATGGCCATAGGATGGGGACATCCTTGTAATGGGGGACAGTTGGCAAATCTGAGGTTACTGCAGTTTAATTAGCATGTGCTAGCAAACCTGCAGTAGCCTGCCTGCAATTTACAGCAAGTACGAGGTAATTTGATTTTCGGCTTGGCTCGAAGCCTCTTTCTAAGTGCAGGCGGGCCAGCTGCATGCTTGCTGCTGTGGTTTGGGAGAGTGATGCAGGAATGGCACCGCAGCTCAGCTAATGCTGCTCGGGTGCGTCAAGAGGTGGGTTGTGCCTGCCTCAGAGATGGCTATGAAGAATGAAGGAAGTTTATTTGGCTTTTAATAAAAGAATAATGCTTCTTTTCTACCCAGTGATGTTGCAGACATCTAGATAACATTAACCAGGGCTGCTAACTGGCTAAAGACAGTTGGCAAAGGACCCACCTTTAAAGCTGTAGCCTGCACACAGCCAGAAGAGGGTATGGACTCTGGTGGGTGAGTCTGAGGGTCCAGGACCTCATTGCGGAGTACGGCAGAAAGTACCTTTTAACACAAGGCATCACTTAATCAGTTAAACTCTCCTTGACTCTTTGAGAGCTCTTTCTGGGTATGAGGCTGTCCCTCTGCTAATTTTCTTTGGACTTTAGTAGACTTTGAAACAGATCCTCAGTGGTTTAGAACCACATCTAGAAATACGTTAGCAGGATTAGTAAGTCACCCCTTCAGGAGCAGTGAGATCCACAACAGACTGACGCTGCTCTGGGAGCATCTCAGAGAGTGTTTGCCCCTTTCTTCCCTATTACTGTTACACTTATGTTTGTCCATTTGTGGGGGGAGAAATTTTCAAGTGTAGATATGCAGAGAAGAGGAAATCACAGTGGCCTGTGCTGCTGAGAGAATGGAGGGGGACAGTAAAATACCAAATAGGCCCGGAGCTGTTGGATGAAAGACCTGGTGCGACATTGCAGTGCAGAGTGTGAGCACCTCCTCACCCAGGAAGAGAGGAAGGAGGCTGTAGACAGATGAAGGCTGAGGGTGTGAGATGGGGGACTGAAGTGTAGCTTTTGTACTCCAGACCCAAATGGCAGTTTCCTTTCCTTGCCCCAAAGCTGAGATTTATAGGCCTGGAGTTTTCTCATCTGCACCTGTGTGAGGAGTCCATGGGTGCTGCTGTGTAACAAGGTTTGAAGTTTCTCAAAGCAGCAGCAGGAGCTTGGCCATCCTCTTCAAAGGCAAGATGTGGAACAAGCTTTTAACCAGCTTCCCTAGTTCATTTTGCATGTCTTTTGACGTATGTTCTTTTGTGAAAGCTGTTGCTACCTCTTTCTGCTCTTGGGTCTCGCTTTCTCCCCTTGCTGCTGTGCTCTGTTCTGCTGCTTGCTGCATCTTGATTCCTCTGTGTTAAACCACCAGTCGGATGTGGGACTGTTGTTTCTGAACAGACCTGTTTTTAGTAGACATATCTGGCTGCTGAAAGCCTTCTTCCTCTGCCCTGTTTGACCTCTCAGTTTTTTTATTTTTCCCTTCTGTGTGTATTTTTATGGTGGCGTTATATTTTATGATGGGTATCATCACTTAAGAAAGCTTCCTCTGGAGGATGTGCTCACTGCCAAACTTTCTGTGATAGGAAGTCATTTACCAGCAAAACCTTGTATGTAACCTGTGTGATACCAGGGTTGTCTGCGCAGGAAGGAGGGTGACAGTATGATTGTACAGCTGTAATATAGCAGCAATCACTCTCTGAGTGGGTGCTCTTATTTTGGACTAAGTGTATTTACAGCCATGTTGTTACAGTGCTTCTGTTCTCCATGCAGATCAGCCTTGCAGCTGTGGGTGACACTCTTCATCTGCCACCATCCCCCCTGAATGGAGACGCCAGCTTAGAAAACTTCAATTACAGGGAGAGCAAAATTGTTACAGTTTTTGAGGCTAAAGTTAACTCAAAATGCAGCATTGATCTAGCTGCTAAACAGGGCAGAAGATGATCTCCATGTGAATAGTGCAGGAGTCTGTCTTCTGGAGTTTCTAAACTGAACAGCTCTAATTGCAGTCCCTGTTATCTTCAGGGGTAACTGGATTGGGAGCCTGGTTTTCTTCTGTGTTTTTATTTGCACGTTTAATGGTTCGGTGCTGTTACAGGCAAGGATGACTTCATTTTAACTTTCTTGTTGGGGTTGCCTGATCGCATTTTGTTTTCAGCTGCTTGCAGGCATCAGGTACTGGCTGGACAAGCTGTAATTTGTTCTAGCTCTGGGTTTGTCTTTCCTTATGTTGTAAGTAGTCACTGGGAGCAAGGATGGGATTGTGGCTTGGTTGCTCTTATTTTGGCTCTTACTATTGATCAATCCTTGGTCTATTCCCAAAATGAAGGAAGTGGGATCTCCTGAATCTAATCTGTCAGAGCTAGTCTGTATTGAGTAGTATCCCTTTGGCATGTGTGGCCAGTGGCCCTAAGTCGCTGAATAACTATTTGAAGATATTTTTTTATAATTTGCTGACCAGTCTCTAGCACATATCTAAGGGTGGATGGTTTTAACACTAGAGTGGGGTATCTTGTACATCTGTGTGCATAGGGAAAGATTAATAGATTGATACTGGGAGGGGGGGCAAGAGAAATTTGAGATCCTCAGATTTGAGGATAGGCTTGTAGGTCCGCAAGCTTGGTAGTGGTTCTAAAGATATTCTTTAAGCTTGCTTATTTTCTTAGATCTTCGCTGGTTCATCAGTACCACTTCCTTTAATGGCATGCTTTCGAGCAGTCTTGTGCAAGACGTCGATTTGCCCTGGGAAAGCGCTCATATCTTGCAAAAATAAGGGCTGAAGAGTGTGGGGCGGGGGGGAGTGCCAGTGTCATTCTGGTCATTCTGTAGGACACAACTCCTTTCTGCAGAGCTGACTGAGGACCAGAGTACCTTGTTCCTCCCAGCCCTTGTTTACAGTTCTCCTTGGCTGGCTTCTCGCTGTCATAGAGAGCACTCTGCTTTGGCTGCTTTTGCTGTTATTGGCACTAACAAGTCTGCAGGGAGGAAGAGAGAGGAGACAGCTCGCCAGTGGAATGGAGTAAGGTGATGATGGGAAGGGGAGCATGTTTAGATTACAGATCATTGACTGCGGTAGCCGGAGAGAAGGAACTCATTTTGATATGGTTAATAAATGTACCAGGAGGGTAGCGACTCTGTTAGCAAGATACTTGCCAAACAGTGAATTGGCTAAAGAACAAATTAACTGGGAAATCAATAGATCAGTTAACTAATTAGGATCAAAAAGCTGGGCAAGACAAATAAGTCATGTAGCAATTTAAATTAATTTAACTACTTGGAAAGAATCAGTCGCTATCAAACTGAACAAACAGGCACTAAAGCCACATTCCTCCAGCAAATGGGTTAAATGACTGATAGGCAACTAGTAGTGCCAAGGACCAGCTGTAGGGAAGGAAACAGCAAACACTTTGTGGCTGTGCCGGTGTTCCCCACCTGGCTTCTTATCCCTTTGCTTTTGTGCCTGTCACAGCCCTCTAGGGGTTTGTGTGCTTCTGCCAATACACATGGCTTTGCTTGGCTGACCTTTGCTTTCTTTGATGCTCAGTCTCTCTTGAAGCCTCCTTTCACATGTTTCACATCAGGAAAGTTCCTGAAAGTTTCTAGCCTTTAAATAGAAACAATGAAATGAAAATAAAGCGCCCTATTCTTGTCCTGGTGCAGTGCTCCATCCCACTTGTACCTGGCTAAGGAGATGGCTGGTGTCAGGTGCCATGCCCTCTCCTTGCCCCTGCCTCTGGTGTCCACAGACTGGAGGCAGAAGTTCACACCTGCAGCATTGCACGCTCCAGCTAACAAGTGGCCTAGATACTTTAGCTACTGTAAGGAACTGAAACCAGGCAGTACACATGGTCAAGGCCAAAGCCTAATGCAAGGCAACTCTTTTTGCTTTTGCAATAATTCACATCTGGGCTGGCCAGAGCGTCCTGGTGCTCTGGTTATGGGGACAGCGAGGAAGGCAGCCTGCTGCTGGGGGCAGCCAGGATACTCAGGGATAAATTGTGTAGCTCTTAATTCCATCCATGGAGAAAATAAAGGCAAGTGGGAGCTGATTTTTATGATTATGCTTTTCTTCAGCAGATGTTTACAAGCTGTGCCTGTATGGGTTATGCCTTTGGGTGGGGAGGACAGGAGATCAGTCCCCGTCTCATTTGATTCTGACTGTTTGCGTTTTGTTGCAGACCTGCGTTGCCCTCAGGCATCATGAGCTGTGACATTTGTGTCGAGACTGTAGAGGGCAACTTCTCTGTTTGAACCACCTGGTTTTGTTCATTTGGGAGAGCCTCTGGTGGAGCAGTCTCTCTCCACTGCTACTGTCTCTAGCCTGTGTGCTTTGCTGTTGTGGTGCTTTCCTTCTCATTGCTGCTCTCACAAATTCAAACCTCCTTAGCCCGAGTTGCATCACCCTGTTCTGGAGAGGCAAGGTGGGGCTCAGTGCAAGGGTCAGCTGGGGTGCTGTGGTCTCTTGTCTCTTGCGCTGGTGCTCTCACAGCACGTTGGCCCAGCGCTGAGCCCTGGCTGCCTGAGTTCGTGCTGCTCAGAAGAAACCACTCCTATGCAGACTTTTTTTGGTTCAAATGAAGGTTCTTGATAAAGCCAACAGTGTGTTTGCATTAGGCTCTTCCTGGACTGTCCTGGTGACATTGGCGGCAACTGATGTTCCCACCTGCTTCTGGTGGTTGTAGCAGTGGTATCCATTGTACAAGCTTGGGTCACTCTGCGGGTCCTGTCCTTATTTTATTATTTAAGATGGATAGAGAAAACCTTGTAAAGCCTAATGGCCGTTTTTCTTGTGACTCCCCACTAAATCCTGCGCTGCTAGATAGTACTGGAGTAGGTGTTGGAAGGGCATCACTGGGGGTTGTCTCCTTGCCTGTGTGCAGTGGGGTATGCTCAGTAACTGGAAGTGGGGTGGCTGTGGCTGTGTTCAGGTATGTTTTACTGCTTGGCTGCCTGCTAATTCTGACAGCATACTCTGTATTTGTTGTCGTTATTCAAGCTTGTAACTGTTGAGGAGCAGCAGTTCCTGAGGGAAGCACTATATAACACTGGAATCTTAATTGTCTGGGATCCAGCACCATATCATGCAGAAATTCATGAGGTAAGGCTGAGTTTTCCATAAATAAAATCAGATTCATATGCTTTGAAGTACATTTGTTAACCTGCTTCCTCCTATTGTAGGCAATCACTTATTTTAAGGCCATTCTTGTTTACCTCTTCATTATGTATATATCTGTATGTACTTCTGGGAGTATCCTGTGCATGGGTGCTCCTAGGGAGACTGATCCTGATCCTGTTCCTGATCCCTGTGGAGGGCCTCAGGCCAAGTGTTAGCAGGTTACCACCTTTACTTTCCCATGGGCTGATGCTGCGGAGAGGAGGTCACTACTGGCTGCCAGCAGTTGTCATCTCATCAGAGGATGATCTCCCCTTTCTGACAGTTGCTGTAAGATTTGCTGATGATCGATGCTTGGATATTTCAAGTACCACTCAGACATGAGCTATATTTGATGCATTATGAATGGATTGGGAAACCCTCTGAAGATCTTAGCAAATGTCTCCCCTCTGTGTCAGCTAGACTTTCGCTTGTGGGTGTTGCAATCCCCGTAGCATTCACTTTAATTTTGAGTACAAAAGGGCATTATTTGATAAGTGATGAGTTTTGGAGGCTCAGGATGAAAGCAGGTAGGAGTGAACAGTCCATTCTTTACTTTTATTTTAAGCTCTTTCTGTAACTGAGAGGTCTTTGTGTTCCCTTCTCTGGACTGCATTTCCTATTGTCTCCCTGATGTTTATTCTTGTGTCTAGTCCCACACCTCCAGGAGACGTGAGGGTATATGTACAGCATGTTTAAGAGTCGGTAAAACTAGGATGGGATATTTTTAGCATAGGAAAAAAAAGTCTCAAAATTACTTCAGAAAAACATAAAGCCTTCCTAAGTGTGTTTACTGAAAGGGGAAGTTTTAGGATGCAAATCAGCTCAGCCTGTTTTAGGAGGGTGTGCTGAGGACACTGGCCTGCAGAATAGGATGCTTTGTACTCCAGCATGCAGAGGGGTCAGGGTCTGTAACATTTAAGGCAGACTTCTCAACATCATCTGCTATTGGGGAGGGCAGAATGAAATTATACAAGATGTCTGATCTCATTTAATGGTCCTTCACTGCCAAAGAGAGAAGATTTGGGGTTTTTTTCCTGCTCTGTTCGCTGAGTCAAGTCACCACAGCAACCCAAAGGGCAGGTGAGGTGATGGGGGACAGAGGGTGAGTGAGTGTAGGTGTAGCAGGACCTTTTCCCCCTGGCAGCAGTAGGTTCACTTGTCCTTGTTTGCCATTGGTTATGGGAAAGGGTGGGCTAGAAATAGTCTGACTTCTCATTTCTGTTTTCCAGTGGTACAGAAAACCAGACTACAACTTTTTTGAAAGCTATAAGTCATATCGTAGCACACATCCGGAGCAGCCCTTCTATATCCTGAATCCAAAAATGCAGTGGCAACTCTGGGATATTCTGCAGGAG
The DNA here is from genome assembly GCA_013400875.1 of Anhinga rufa. Taxonomy (NCBI): domain Eukaryota; kingdom Metazoa; phylum Chordata; class Aves; order Suliformes; family Anhingidae; genus Anhinga; species Anhinga rufa. Next base: position 33,832 of record VZTV01051324.1, read on the forward strand.
AATTCCCTGGAGCATATTCAGCCTAATCCACCATCGTCAGGAATGCTTGGTAAGATAATTGCCCTCTAAACTTCTTGTTCGGTTTGCAGGAGCTCTCCAGGATGCCTTTTTCCAAGACAACTACAGATTTATGGTGCTTATCAGAGTTGCTTTTACAGTGTTTGTCTTATGCCAAAATTTAAGCTTCCTGTCTTTAAAGCAGCAGCTCAGTTGTGTTAAAGTAAGTGGTTTGTAGCACCCCTCTGAAACAGCAATAACAAACATGGCCTGGTTCCATGGGACAACAGGAGAGCAGGTTGCAACATCAAGATGTTCTCTAGGATTTCTAGCTTCTAGTGCCAGAGCAGTTCCCGTGGGGTGCAAGAGGAAGGATATGGCTCCTGTGGGCTCAGATCTTGTCAGGCAAATAAATCTGGTTACTGCAAATGAAATCTAAGTGCTTGCCTGTTTATGCTTTCCATATATAAATATGGAAAAAAATATATATAGCTGAAGACTTACTGGGGGTCTGAAGATGGTCAGACTGAATAGTTGCTCTGAAAAGTTAAGTGATATTCCCCCTTATTCAGCATGCTAAAGTCTTGTTCATTAGCATGCTAAATCCAGCCTCTCAGCAAAGGGGCTCATTTTACATTCTGCTGTTGCAAAGCTTTTCTTGCCTATTAGAGAGAAGATCTCATGACCCAGCTGAATAAAAAGGAGAGAACTTCTCAGGAAATTCACGTGTATTTGAAATCACAGCATAGACGTATGGTCTTGTTTGCCACGTGGATGTCCAAGTGCTGAATGGCTTCAGCCCTTCCTCTGCTTCTATGACTACTGGGGCACAGGCACCCTTCCACCTCTGTAAACAGAGTCACTTCTTATTTTTGCCACTCAAATGTCTAGTTTTCTTCCACAACCTTGCTCTTGCCCAGCGCTTATTACATCATTTCTGGGATATGTGCAGAACAACTGCATAACAGCATAGTCAATGACTTCAGCAGCAAAATTGTTGTTAACTGGAGTTAGGGGCTTGAAGGCAGGCACCGGGCCACATCAGACAGCAAATTCCTCTGTGGCTTAATGTTGGACCAAGTTACCTGCTTTGTAAAACAAGTAACCTTGCCAGGCTCAGGGGCACAGACGACTTCCAGGTTGCAGCTCTAGGTTTCCTTGAAAGCCAAAGCATGAATGAAAATTGTCATTTGAAAAGGTAGATGAAAACGTGATTAAAATGCATCCTAGTTAAACAAGTGGTTTCATGGAATGGGTTCTTCTAATGTCTTGTAACCTGTGTTCCTTCGATTGTGCATGGTCCCTGGTGTCTCAGATACGGCATGAATTTTCTGTGATATTATACATTGGTTCTATTTCATAGTATATTCTTGCTGTTTCTTGCACTTGGAAGAAAAGAGGCCAATAACTATGGCTTTACTTCTGATCTGGCCAGAAGGTTGACAGATCTGTGCCCAGCACTGGTGTGAATGCCCTCAAGTGGTTCATGAGCCTGTCAAAAGACACAGGAGGGCAGCACTGCTCTGCTGCGGGGCAGCTGGGGGAGCCTGAAGAGCAGAGGCTGCTCAGGCTTCGGGAGCCATCTCCAAGGACAGCTGCTTTCATATCCCCTGCATTCACAAGAGGCAGGTGGGGAAAGTTGAAGATCTCATTACTGCCTACCCAAGCAGGTTTGAGATGGACTGTTGGGATCAGCTAATTGTAGTGCACGGTTGGCAGATGCCCAAGTTTCCACGAAGGTCACAGAGAATGGTAGCGCTCTTAAAAATTGGCCTTTTGGCATGGCCGTTGCTGTAAACAGTCTGCTGTAATCAAGTAAATCATAGGCTTTCCAAGAGAGGGCTTCAGAAAACAGCCCCATTTGGAAAGATTTGTTTTCTCCTCTTCTCATCTCAAAGTTCAGAAAGGAAATCCTTCCCCTGGAGCTGGATGCTCCTTGCAGACCGCCTGTCTCGCTGGCATGTTTAATTGGTTCTCTGGTTTGACACAGGGATGTCTGCTTTCTTTCCCTCCCTAGGCATCATGATCATGATGACGCTCTGTGACGAAGTGCATGTGTACGAATTTCTCCCTTCCAAACGGCAGACGGACATTTGCCACTATTACCAGAAGTTTCACGACCGTGCCTGTACCATGGGAGCTTACCACCCCCTCCTGTTTGAGAAGAACTTGGTGAAGCATATAAACCAGGGCACAGATGAGGACATCTATACTTATGGGAAAGTTACGTTGCCTGGCTTCCGAAACGTGCATTGCTAGCAGATCAGTTTTTAGTGTATTTGGGAATTTTTCTTGACTGTCAAAGCACTTTTTAAATCAGGGTTGTCAGATTTGTTAGGTCTAAGCACTGGTGTGTTTTGACAGCTCTTCCATGTTGCAACACTTGCTCTTAAGACTTTGTTGCCTAACTTCTCCCAGCTGTTAGGCAGTGTTAATACATTGCGGTACGTCCACATAGTATCTGCATGAGCCACTGCAATAAATTTACTCCCAGTGGAGCCAGGCTCATGCAGCAGGTGGGTATCTCTGTCTTCATCTCAACCAATTATGGTATGCGGGAGACCAAGGAGAGGCTTTCTAAGCAGAGATTGCACAAGTCAGGATCAGATGCTGAATATAGTTCAGTTTGCTTGAAAGTGGTTATGACAACCAAAAGTCTGGTCCATTGAGAAACAAGAAAAATAATTTAAAACTTGTTCCCGTAGTTCTAGATGCTCCCTGGAGCAGGGCTGATTTATGGGAAGAGTGTCAAAGCTGTGTACTGATAAGCTAAACTCTTAGTCTAGAATATTTGATTTTATAAACAGTTTGTAAGATATCATGGCAACTTCCTTTCAAATTGTAAGACTTCTGAAATCATTCAGGTGGCATTTTTGGCAAAGGAAGAGGGAGGCAATTCACAATTCAGTGATTCTTGGAAGACTTTTTAATGTTTTTACTTTTTTTTAATCACTTAAAATAAATTTTAGTGAATATTTACTTCTCCAGTACAGTGCTGTCCTTGGTACAGAAGAAGCCTTATTTCAAAAACATTTTGGGGAAGATGCTCCAAGGCACAAATGGGAGAACTCGATACCTCTTTCCAGCTCTGTGCTGGTCTACCTTTGCAAACTATTTTGGCAAACTACTATTGGCAAACTACTTGCTGGCTCATCTCTGGTAACAGAAATAGCATGTAGCTGCTGGCCAGATGAGTTCCAGTTCTCTGCAAGCTAACTGGAGTGGTCTCTCAGTTGCTGTGCATGTTCTGAATAGGTGGGGAGCAGATGCATGCATTGCCCCCGTTCTTCATGAGCTGGGGGGAGGGAGAGTGTGCTCTGCTTCTCATGCTGAAACACAGGCAGAGTTGAAGAGGGCAGCTTTTCCCTGCTCGAGGGGACTCTCCTGTAGCAGCATGGTGGAAGTAGTAGCTCTGCAATCTCTTCGTGTCAGTGAGAACACTTTCCCTGTCTTCTTCTGTACTGATGTCTTTCATGATGTCTGTAAAAGCTTTTTCTTCTTCATGTTTTGAATAAATCCTGTGAAGTCATTGGCCTGTTCTTGCCTTGGTGAAACCAGTGTAAATGTCATTGCTCCGTGGCCCTGGGGACTTGTACCAGCCTTGCACCAGTGCAGGCGGAGGTGGGAGGGGAGCTGCTCACCTTCTTGTTTGAGTAAGGCCACAGCTCAGTGGCTTACGGACAATAGTGTTGCACTGGGCATGAAATTTCAAACATTATGCTAACAGTTTTAGCTAGATCCAACATGTGATTCATTTACAATCTAAACAGAGTTTCACAGGAATTATGATAGAGCTTAAAATAGGCCAGTGTTAACCCTCCTTTTTATTTTTTCTTTTTGGCTGCAAAGATCCAAATCTAATATAAATTGCAAGTGACGACAAGTCTGGCATTTAGAAGAGCCAAGTTTTAAGTTGGTGGGCAGTAATAGCTAGACTGTAATAAAAGCCTTATCCCTCCTCCAGTCTCTAACCGTTGCCAAAGTGTGAACAGCTTTCTACCCATGTGGAAAGAGGGAAGAGGGCAACACTGCCCTTTGCAGTTAGCCACTGAAGGGCTAAGTACTGAGAAAGATGCTCCATAATGACATGGGAAGGGTGTGGGGGAAGGTCAGCAAGTCTGGGGAGGAGGAGAATGAAGGGATTATTTTAGGTTTTGATGTAGGAAAGAACTCTCCTCTTGATTGTGGTGTTATTTCTGTTTCTGAATACTGCTTAGAAATACTATTCTTTAGTCATAACTTCCTAACTCCTCCCTGCAGTATAAACTAATCTATAGCACTCACAGAAGCTACAGTCTTTGAAGTACTGAAAGGAAAGGGAAAGGACAGGGAATGAAAGGGAAATACTGGAAGGTGATGGGAACTCTAGCTTAGTTTCAGAGAGACATCACCCCTGAATTGTCCTGACTTCAAGTTTAATCTGCATTATCCAGTATTCCACCTGTTTCTGCAGCTGTGCTGATTAATTGGCAAAAAGTATATTTTAGTATAACAGTGGATTGGTTGATAAACACTGTCAAGATATCTTATTTCTGAGTGCGGGCTCTTGGGAGCACATATTGGTCCTTGCTTGGCATTTTGAAAACCTGATCCAGATTTAAAAATAGCTTTAAAGACGTAGAATTCCAAAACCAGAGGCAGTTCCTGGAAGAAGTATCGACCTTTGATTGGACTTGTGATAATAGAAGATTATCATTTATTTAGACAAGGCAGTAGAACCTGATTCATGATATTAACATATTGGGAAGTGAAAGGTTTTTTTCTCCATACTATAAACATACCCATCTTACAAAAGAGTCTAGTCTTAAACGTATTAACATGCAATATGGAACAAAGATTGGTCTTGATCTGACATTCCAGCTGGAAACCGTTTCTTCCTCTTCGCACCTCTTCCTAGGTGCACTAGAGAGCCAGGGGCATGGGCATGGAGAGGTTACCTGGTAAGACTAGAGCCCGGAGGAGGTAAGTGCAGCTGTCAGGGGCTCATGGCTGGACAAGGAAATACTTGGGCAGTGTAAGAACAATGACAGTATGTTACTGGAAGCGGAACATTGGATTTCATTGTCTTTGAAGGGGAGCTTTCATAATCTGGGCTGACAAAACTGCCTGTGGTTTTTTTTGTTCTGCTTTCCCTAACAGAAAAAAAAAAAGGGAGAAAAGTCCCAGCAATTCAAATTGTATGCACCTGAGTCAACACACTCTTCCTCACCTCCCTGAGAAGAATAGAGTGCTTGAGTGGAAACTGGATGTGGCAAGACACTAGTATATCAACAGTGGTCATTAACAAAACAAAACATGCTGGCACTCCCTGGAGCTAAACACAAGCCACCCACCGCATATTACTTTTGTTTTCTGTGTGTTCGCCCAACTGAAGGTGTGGGTATAAGCAAGATGGCTTATTCTTCTGTGTTGTGTACCATGAAGTCTGACACTCTTACCTAGCAGTGGATGCTTGTTTTCACTTGTGCATTGTACTTCTCTGGCAGGGAAACGCATTCACTTGCTTCAGGTGATGGTACAAGGCACAGTGCAGAAGCAGATAATTTGCGTGCATGGCCATATATATCTTAGATCCTAGCAAATGCTCCAGAAACAATATGCCACAGGGATGGAAACGCACTCGTGCATTTATAAGGGAGATGAAAGTGGGAAAGAGCTTGCAGGGGTGTGGGCATATTGATTTGGTGTCCTGACAAGGGCACCTGCAGTCACCATGTTCAGCATGGCATCACCTGGAACTAATGAGCTCACCAGGAGATGCTGGGAGCAAGCTGTGAACCAGCTGGCTTTGTGCCTCACTCCAGGTGAGAAGGAGCCGGAAATCAGGACTCCTTTTTGAAGACAGAACTTGTAAAGAAGAGGATGTGCTTGTTTCTGGCTTATTTTTAAAATGCAGTTGAAGGAAAACGGGTAAAGGGCCCTCTCTGCTCTGTAAGCAAATGGCTTCTTTTCTTTTTGCACTAAATGAGTTGCGTAGCGGCCTTGTCTTGAGAAAGGTACGGAAAGTGGGTTCAATACACAAGACTGACTGGTCATCCCAGTCACACAACTGAGGGAGATCTGGTGTCTCCTGGAGTTGGTTAGCTCATGTCATGCACTTGTCTGCTGTTCTGGAGTTGGGTATGGAGGGCTTCTTGCAGGGGACTGTACTAGAGGATTGCAAACACAGCACCCTCACGCTATCTCCACTGAAAAAGGAAGGAGCCCTTGCAGGAGCCAGCTTTCATGCTTCGCCTTTCATCCAGGTCCTGTGAATTGCCTTCCCTCTGTAGGTAAGTGGCCCCTGCTCCTACTTATCACCCAGGATGTCAGCAGTCTATTCAGGTGGGATCTCAGGCCATAGTCCAACCGCTCTTACAGGGAGAGCTCTGAAACTCACACGTTTATAATTTGTTCACCTATTTGCTTTTTGAGTCTGTGCACTGGCAGGTCTTCATCTGCCTGCGGGCAGCATGCGTCCAGCAAGAGAACAAACACTCCTACCCACGCCTGATAGGGGGTGAGGTGACGCAATAGGATGTTAGTGATTCCGTCTTTTGTATGAGTTTGTATCTGTTTGCTTGCCTAAACTTATCTTGCAATTCACTGTGTGATAAAGAGAGAATTCCATATCAATTGCATCTTTTGGCAGCTAGGTCAGACTTGAAGCTTAGCACTCCACCATTAACTTGTGTTCAATATACAATGAACAAAACTAATTTGGGGAGAAAATTTAAGCAATGGCTATTTGAAAAAAAAAAAAATCCTATATTCAAGGTATGTTTTGGGAAGAGACACGGGTGTTTGCAAAGGCAGAATGGAAGGTGAACAGGGAAAAACTGACCTTGGAAATGGTTTCGAAAAGTGTGTGTCTAGTGCAATTTGTTCCAAATAACTCTCTGAAAACCAGAGTAGGGGAGGAGCAGAGAGAGTTGACTCGATGCGGTTCGGTTGGTGCGAGTAACTTCTGGCAGAAGTTTAGTTAAATCTCTTTAAACAGAAACAGATACTTGACAAAACACAGGGAACTTGGCTTGCTGTCTCCCTGCCAGCTCTGAGCATGCTGCTGGTTTTGAAGGTCAGTGCGCATCAAAAGCTGCACTTCTGGGAGCAAAACCAATTTGGAATGTCTTTATTTCCAGTCATGCAAATACCTTGCAGTGCTTTTCCTGCCTGGCCCTGGCATCCATTACAAAAACAGTAGCAAGGCACTTCCACGAGCGAACACCATTTCAAACCCGTGACAAACCCCTTTTCAGTAGATCCTGATGGCTCTTCTGTGTGTCAGAAAAAAAGTTACAATTTTAGCATGGGGATGTGCAGTTTACAGTTTCAAGGAATTCTAAAACCTCCTGTGGATTTGTGAAGCCCCTGGGGTGGAAAGTAGTTTGCCGTAACAGACCAACGGGAGCTTTCAAAATCTCCATCTGGGTTCGTTGCTCTGTAAACATAGCAGAAGTTATCTCCATGTCCTCTGAGAAGGTGGATTTGGGAGGATTCATGGGGTCACAGCAATCAGCACATGAAAGAAAAGACAGTTCTTAGTGGTGTGAATAGGCACACCGAAGGAGGACGGATGGCGCGTTGGCTCTGCTGTACCGGCAGTCCTCCTCTCCCTGTGCGCTCCCTGTGGCTGCCCCTGCCGTGTGGCGTCGAAGCGAATGGAGGGATGAGCTTCTATCCCCTTCGGCACAGGGGACACGAAAGTGGCCAGTAGTGGTATTAATTCTTCTGCGTGTCTCATTCTATCAGTGCAGGAGAACCTCAGAAGAGGGTTCTTGTAACAAGGTGATTCAATCAGCCAAGCTTTTGCTAATCCTGCTCCAGAAGAGCTCTCTGGTGTGTGTTTTCACCCGTGCCAAGCCTTAGTGATTCACACAGAGCCCTCGATGGGTGCTTACCTTGTACTGCTCTGGCCCTAGACTGCTTCAGGTCTATAAATCTAACCTGTCAAAATGTGGAATATCTGACTCCTGCTTTAAAACTGAAAGACTAAAAATAAATGCCAGGGGCCTGGATGGTGAAACTGATACTAGCATTTGTAGCACTTACTTCCATTCCCAAAAGAAAATAAAATCACTAATGTGTGTGCAAGTAGGCTGTATTTCATTAAAAGCCAGTTTCAGGTACGTCCTGCAGCATAAAAATAGGAAAAAAAAATTGCACACTCAACATATGGTGTATGTATTACAAAATCAATGTTACTTAATGGTGTCTAAAGTGTTAAATAAATATGTATATTACATAAGCAATCTTAAGAAGTGTATGGAGGAGGAACTTAGCTTTTTCCTGCTTGGCTAAGCATTCTACAGCTATTCATAAATGCTGAATAGCTGCATTACCGCTTAAAATACTTCTCAAAGGTGGAGCCAGATCTTTAACTGACATAAATCAATAAAATAGTCTACCTTCAAGGAAGCTGTAAATCATTTTCACGAACTGAGAATCTCTTTCCCCTCTCAGTTGCCTGTTTTTTCCTCGGGTATCTTCATGGATGTTATCCTATTTGATTCCCTCTTGGTTTACCAAGGATATATTAAAGGCCCATGTTTCTTGAGAAAATGTGTATGAGGGGGCATTTGCACTTGAATTTAGGAAGAAGGCTTAGCAAGCAGTTAAAGCTGGACCTCCTGTGTCTAGGACAAATTGTTGTTAGGGAAATGGAGTTTTCTAGGTAATTTTGGAGGTACTATTTCATCCCAGCTGCCAATTCAATGAGATTTGTATGGGCTCTATGGATTGGGACTCAAGCAGAAGCAATTAAGGAAAATTATGAAGAAAACTTCCTTATTTGTTAGGACTGAGATGTTCAAAGCAGTTTTAACAAGAAGCAACTTAATCTTGTTAAAGTAGAACTGTCGTGGCAGATAATTTAAACCTGGCCAGGCTAATCGTGACCAGTAGTTTAGAGTAACTCTCTTTTAATGATTGTGTAAATGTTCTAACTTCCATGAATAAGTACAGTGGTCTCTTATCTTTATTCTTCCTACTTCAAATTCTAGGCATTGTTTGCATAGGAACATCGATGAGCGACTCAGGCAATGTGATAGCAATTTGTCATTCTTGCTTTTGAATGGCATGAGGTAATGCTATGGATAAGTGGTGTGTCCTGGCAGCAGGTCTGAGCTCTGGTGTTCAGCTGGTCTCCAGCTCTGCAGGCCTACAGTGGCTCCAAAGATGGCAGGTGTGTGGAGCGCTTTTTCTGCCCAGCTATTTCAAGATTTCTGTAGTCTTGCTCAATAAGCTTTGAAGCTTGAGCTATCTTTGAGCTCACCTCACACATGAGATGAGCCATTGCCTCTGAGCTTCCATATTGAGCTTGTGTCCAGGTCTGAGCTGTCCCTCTGGCCCAGGGGGTAGACACAGTGCCTCTTGGTCTGAACCATTTTGGTTCTGCCACCACGCGGAGGTGACACAGCTGTAGCTGGGAGCAGCTGCTTTGCATGTAGTGATCTGACTGCAGGTACTGGTGAGGGGTGCCAACAAAAAGCTGCAAAATGGGTGTGTGTTCATAAATGAAGCCTATGCAGTCATTGTTGGATTGGCTTCTCATTGACCCTACCCAGGTTCTGCTGGGACACTGGCATTGGGTGGGGTTGGCTGCGGGGGCGCTCCGTGCAACCCATATTACAACAATGCCAACATCTGGGTTTCTCTTCTCACTAATATGAAACTCAAACAGGCCCTCTGTTCCAGACCAATAAAACTGTGTCCTCCCCTAGCTGTGTCCTACGAGGAAGGAAGGAGGTCTCTCCAGATCTCAGATCTCAAGATGTGTAAAGTAAGCAAGGGCAGAATGAGTGAGTGTGGGTGGGTCTGGGCTACCTAAGGACACCTCCAGCTGGAAGCTGGGCTTTGGTGCAGGTGTGGTGATCCAGGTTTCATGGTGAGTTTCACCCAGCTCTGCATGCCAGTCCCTTGCCTTCTGATGTCCTCCTGCCTGTATGCACTCAAACCAGTGGAATTCTCATTTACACATTGTTTTAATTTTGCTCTTTTATTTAATAATGAAACTTAATGATGGTGCTATATACAGCACTGTCATATGTGGCAGAGAATGTACTTTTTTTTACTGTAGTGGAAAAAAAAAGCAAATGAGTAGCCTTGGTGGTACGTGTGAACGAGGAAGTGGTATGTCAAGAAATCAACTATTTTCCTTGCTGTTTGCCATAAGATGGACAATACAGGAAACAGCTTTAACTTCAATTCATTTTCAGTTCTCTTATATAGCTATTAATATTAAAATGAAGCTTGTGTTGTTCCCTGCTCCCCCCCTTTCTGACTGACCCCTGTCACCCTACGAGTGTGAATGGCCACGCTGCGTTTCATGGTCCCTGCAGGCGCCCAGGGACTCCTGCACCGCCGAGGGGCCGTGTTTCACCCTGCCGCACCTTTCCCTGCCATGGAAGGTCTCTGAGGGGTCGGAAAGAGGTGGTGAAGGTCGTGGGTGTGTCTTTCCTTTATGAAACCTGTGTGTAGTGGTCTAATCCCATCATCATTCGCTCTCCATCCTGCGCTGTGAGCAGATGGTTTCTGTAGATCTGCGTTGGATATTTCTGTAGCCTCAGCGTTATGTGCATGCTTTATTTGGTAATCTTCCAGTGTAAGCAATAAAGCATCTTTGGAAAAGCTGATACATAAATTAGTAGCAGCTGAGCTGATACCGGCACCTGAAGTCACGCTTTGTTTTCGCAAAGTGTAATTTGCCAGAATACCTCTCTGTTAGCTGAGGCCTTAAATTCCCCGCTGAACCCAGCTGTAAGTGTGAGTGTGTGGTCACAAGGGAGATGCTCAGAGGAAAAAAAAAAAAAAAAAAATGCAAAA